>LT598487.1:38757-263316 GCA_900074765.1 Lachancea fermentati | reverse complement strand
CTAAAACGAACAATATGACACTAAGATCATAAACCTAGGTGAAAGACAATGAAGAAATACCAATATGACATTCTTTGGACTAGAAATACAAATACCAGAGGGGTAAGGTACATGAAACTAGGTATGGAAAACTCATTAACTGAGAAATTACCAAACCTAGACGTACCTTTGAATCCAAGAGGTAGGAAACTTGCCGCTCCAGGGCAACCTGGTCTATACATAGACCAAGAAGAGTTAGAACTGGAAGAAGATGATTACAAAACGAAGGTGCATGAAATAGCAAAAGACTAATTAGGCCTAGCATCGTACGTTTGGATACAAATTCAGATTCGACCTACTGTACTACATCAACACTCTCGCACAACATATATTATTCCCGTCCAAACAAGTTTTAGATATGACATATGAATTAATACAGTTCATATGGGATACCAGAGATAAACAACTAATATGGCATAAAAACAGATCTACGAAATCAGGAAACAAATTAGTTGTAATAAGCGATGCTTCGTACGGAAACCAACCGTATTACAAATCACAGATTGGTAACATATTCTTACTCAATGGAAAAGTCATTGGAGGAAAATCAACAAAAGCATCACTAACGTGTACTTCAACCACAGAAGCAGAAATACACGCAGTCAGTGAAGCCGTTCCGTTACTAAACAATCTAAGTTATCTCGTACAAGAACTAGATAAGAAACCAATCATCAAATGTTTACTTACTGACAGCAGATCTACAATCAGTATAGTTACATCCAAAAATAAAGAGAAATTTAGGAACAGATTCTTCGGCACTAAAGCAATGAGACTCAGAGATGAAGTATCGGACAATAATCTGTACCTATACTACATTGAGACCAAGAAGAACATTGCGGACACATTGACAAAACCTCTTCCGATAAAAACTTTCAAATTGTTAACAAACAAATGGATTCATTAGATCTATTACATTATGGGTGGTATGTTGGAACGAAATACAACTATCGGCCATCGACTAGTATTCGTGTTACTAGTATATTATCATACACGGTGTTTTAAGATGACATAAAGAATGAGAAGCAGTCATCGAAATTAGTGGAAGCTGAAGCGCAAGGATTGATAATGTAATAGGATAATGAATGAAAATGTATAAAAGGAACAGAAAGAGTAAGAATATTTGTAAGTAGAATTATTGACTCTTCTTTCTGGATTCTTAGAAAGACGAGGAGAACTTCTAGTATAACCATATACCAATAATTATAGCCTTAATCAAAAATGGAATCCCAACATTCAGCTCAATATTCACCCATTTCTCAACAAGCGAGGGTCGCTACGCGTTATATAGAATTTTCTAATGCGGACTGCGCGTTAGATCGTCGGAATTATACGACGCCAGAATTCGATCAAATGTGCGGCGCAATTTTCGATTTCTCTTCCGTACATGAAATGAACAATCATCAATCAATCATTTCCCGTTCGATCACCATATAACCTACGCCTTTAGATTTCTGTTGCATATTTCCCTTCTGGGCTCGATGATCCGAAAGAACCGGTTGCTCCCCGCGTCGGATTCGCTTGGAAGGGAAACTAAAAGCTCGGGAACGTTCATTTTGAAAACAAAGCCTTTATGGAGGCAATCACAATCCATTGACGAAGAATTGGAGAGCTGAACGCACCTCCAAATTGTCCCGGGTAGCAGGACCCGTTTCTCCAAGGAATTTTTTTTTTTGGCTATTGTTTAATTGAGCTTCCGTGACGCCGGGCATTTTCACTAAACCGATAATCCCACGCTTTTCTTGGCGTGGGATGTCAAAAAGTTCGGCCTCAACCTGGGGACATTATATAAGGAGGAGCTCGAACTAGCTACCAGTTGGGTGCTAAAGCCAGGACATTGCAGACAAACTCCAGTGGCCGAATGCTTGGTGGAATAAGATCGAAGTTTGTAAGGAATTTGGTCACCAATGGTGCGCGTGCGTCTCACAGACCGCAGGGACGCCTGTTATCTGGTTCTAAAAGATATTTGGCTACTCACAGAGTTGCAAAAGACCAGAAATTTGTATACCCACTTGTAGTGGGTGCGTTGGGTTTAGGAGCAGTCGCTGCCAGCGCATTGCATTGGGGTTCAGTCATCGACAACGGTCCAGTCAAAGATCCCACTAAGAAACCCATAAAACCCGAAGAGGTTAGTCGCCATTGCACTCCGGAAGATTGCTGGGTTGTAATTGATGGGTATGTTTACGATTTGACCGATTTCATTGATGTTCATCCTGGAGGGCGGGCAATAATCGAGGCAAACGCTGGTAAGGATGTCAGCAAAGTATTCGATCCGCTGCATGCTCCCGATGTGATTGAAAAATACATTGCTCCCGAAAAGCGTCTTGGTCCTTTAGATGGCCAGATGCCTGAAGATCGCATCACTCCTGCATTGACTCCCGGTGAAACTCCGGAGGATGTGGCTGAAAAGGAAAGACTTCGCCAAGCTCTTCCAGATCTGGACTCTTTGATTAATCTCTACGATTTTGAATATTTGGCCTCCCAGATCCTAACGAAGCAAGCCTGGTGCTATTACTCGTCTGCTGCTGAAGATGAGTTTACTCACAGAGAAAATCATGCCGCATATCACCGTATTTTCTTCAAGCCTCGTGTGTTGGTGGATGTCCGTCAAGTTGACACATCTACTGAAATGCTGGGCCAAAAGGTGGACGTGCCATTTTATGTCAGTGCGACCGCGCTAGTGAAACTCGGGAACCCTCAGGAGGGTGAAAAAGATATTGCAAGAGGTTGTGGTGAAGGTTCTGTCAAGTGTCCTCAAATGATTTCGACCTTGGCATCATGTTCCTTGCAGGAAATCGTTGAAGCTGCTCCTTCTAAAGAACAAATCCAATGGTTTCAATTGTACGTTAATGCAGACAGATCTATTACTGATAAGTTGATTTCTGACGTTGAAAGATTGGGTTTGAAAGCTATCTTCGTTACTGTTGACGCGCCATCTTTAGGTAGACGTGAGAAGGACATGCAGGTCAAGTTTTCTTCCAAAAGTGCTCCGCAAAGAATGAAGAACACAAGTGACGCGCGTGGTGCCTCTAGAGCATTGTCCACTTTCATTGACCCTTCACTCACTTGGGATGACATTATCGAGTTCAAGAAAAAAACTAAACTTCCAATTGTTATTAAGGGTATTCAGCGGGTAGAAGATGTTTTGAAAGCTGCGGAAATAGGAGTAGATGGTGTCGTATTGTCGAACCACGGTGGAAGACAATTGGATTTTGCACGTCCACCTATCGAAGTCTTGGCAGAAACTGTTCCGATTTTGAAAGAGAAACACCTAGATGACAAACTTGAAATTTTCATTGACGGGGGTGTACGTCGTGGTACCGATATTCTCAAGGCGCTATGCTTAGGTGCTAAGGGTGTGGGTCTCGGGAGACCTTTCTTGTACGCCAACAGTTGTTATGGCAAAGCCGGTGTTGAGAGAGCAGTTCAAATGCTAACAGAAGAGGTGGAGTATGCGATGAGGCTACTCGGTGTCAACTCAATCAAGGAATTGAATCCTGAGCTTCTAGATTTGAGCAGTCTTGGAAGCAGATCAGTAGGTTTTCCGGAAGACTTCTTGTATAAAGGCGTTTACCAAAAAGCTCAAACAGCTCAATTCAAGGATACGGATTAGGTTTATACCTAAGCCAAAACATTTGATGGAAAAATCAGCTTTATATTCAGTATTTATTAAATATTCAAATGGCCGCCGGCTAAAATGTACATTTCGATTCATGCACGTGATCTGTTTTTATCATATGATCTTAATTGATGGGTCCATTTCTTATTGAACCGCCGGTGAACATTTCATGATTTAAATAAGAACTAACATACTTCAATAACTGTCATTTCGCGGATAAAACGACCAGGAGTGATGGATTCGACGAATAGACGATGGTACCATGAAGATATGGACAATACTAAGCCAAAACTTCCCAAGCTACCGCCCCTAATTACCACTCAGTCTCACGGGGAAGGATTTCGTAAAGAGAAAGTCTCAATAGGCTGGCCTCAAATGTCACCATCACCCATCACACCAATAAGTACACCTACTAGCCAGGTACGATCGCCTCCACGATCTCATCCTGAACCACCTGCTCGGAGGCCGCCTCCTCCCCCATTACCGTCTAATGTGAACGCCAGAGGGCTATCAACACCAACAACCTTCAGGTCACCAAACCAATTTAATAGCGTGAGTAGCCCATCCTCGACTAATTCAAGAAATTACGCATCATACAGATCACCTTTCGTCGGTGAAGATGACCTACGGTATGAGGTATCGAGCGCATCTGTTGCCAATAACACAAGTGTTTACAAATCACCATTTATAGGAGATGCGAGCAACACTATAATAAAGGATATACGGCATGATTCTTCTTCTTCCAATTTTCGCCCAGAGTCAGCAAGTACGCTGATGAGCAACAGCTTCGCATCAGAATTGGGTAATGATAGTTTACCTAGCATCACCTATGTTAACAATGAGCCAATTGACGATATGACTAGAACCATGAAGGCACTGCCTGCTTTACCTGCTCGAAAAAATATTAATGTGTTGACTAATTCACAGGCTCATTATGAATCTTCATCTCCCCTCACAGACAAGTTTTTAAGGGAAAGTGCTAATGAAAGCGATTTCTACAAGCCGCCTCCGCCATTATCGGCTAGCTTACGCACGCCCAGTGATGGGCGAACGATATCTGGTAGTGTGAGTAGCTATTACTCGAACTCGAATTATGCGTTCAACGATGAAAGTGCTAGACAAAGTAGTTTTAACTCAATTGTTGGCGGGAAGCCGCTACAACAAGTTCCCAGTATCACGGCTCCAACACAACCATTTAGCATCGATTTTTTGGACGAAAATAAACTCTATCAGTGCTATAGAGTGTCGTTACTTTCGGATATCTATGAATGGCTCCTAAAGGTTTATTTCGAGTGGTTCAATGAATATGTATTTCCGAAAATATCATTTTTTCAGATGGTGCAGTTGTTGTTAGAGTTTCAGCTACCGACATCTTGTGATCAAGATGTTGTAGACTCTAATGTTGATAAGATTATTGATTCCTTAGTGTCTCAAGGTGCAGTTCGGTTCCAGGCCGATACAGAAAAAAACTCAAACGATGAAATGACATTTATAGTCGCAGGACTGAATGTACAAGGCGTATTCACTGAATTACTAGATTGCTATTCTTATGAGGGAAAACAGCTAGCTGAAGCGCAAGATAATGGTTGTTACTGTCCTAGATGTCCTGCAAAATTTATGAAGGAAATTCGGCCCAATCTTAAATTGTCAGAAATAATAAATAAATCTGTCGGGGTGTGGACCGACTACTGGAAATTAACTGCGGATGAGCTTTCTGAGATAAGTCCTCGTGAAGTTAAAAGGCAGAGTTTTATCTTTGACCTTATTTTATTAGAAGAGCGATCTCTGAACCTAGCGAATGCAGCAACAGAAATATATGGGAAAAAGTTTCACGCCTCTTTGTTACCTCAAGATCCAAACTTCTCACAGTTGGCATTTGACCCATTTGTGCCGTTGATAGAATTGCATAAAGAATACCTTTTGAGCCCAATATTTGGGAAGTTGAAGACCAGGGGAAAATTCATTGATGGTGTCGGTAAAATATATCTCAAGTGGTGTAATGAAGCCCGAGAAGCTTACCTACACTATGCAGAATCTATGGCCACAGTCCATGAGATCATCAACTGGGAAAAGATGCATAATACGAAGTTTGCTCAATGGCTCAAGGAAATTGATAACTCTCCAGAAATAACAAGATCCAAACTTTATCATGATGTTATATTCTTTGGTGGGTTTTTCAAATCTCTTCAAAACATGCCGGTGACTCTAAACTCGATATTAAAGTGCACTGATCAATCGATGGAAGATTACGAGTATCTCAAAATGGCAATAAGTGATATCGAAAACCTCAACGCAGTTGTTGATCAAGTGCATGGAATTGCAGTGGACCAGCGTAAAGTTGTACGATTCTCTAGACAGCTGATCGTTGGAAATCGTAGCAACAGCAGTACTATCAGTTATGTTAATATAAACGAGGATGGGAAAGGTGCAAGCGTCTCGGGCCAAGATAAGCTTGATTTAAAATTAAATGAGAAGTCGAGAAGGTTACTTAAAAGTGGAACTGTTTTCAAGAAGCGAGAGTTGTGGTTGGAAGGATCCCCATTGTTCATTGTTTTACTTGATAACTATTTCCTTATCACGGAAACTGTGAATAAAGGTAATGAAAAAAAATATAAACTTTCAGAGCGGCCAATTCCAATAGACTACCTGAGTTTGGAGACTAAAGAAAAGGAATTTAACGCATCACAGCTCACAACCTATAACCTAAACGATCTCGAAGGATCATCATATGTTAATGATACTAAACCTAATGAGTCTCTGACCACGCCCGTTAGTATGGTAAAACCTCATTTGGTGCATGCGGCTAATTCGATGCCATTTATTTCAAAAGGGTTACATCATAGCACGACGGCTTACACCCTCGATGAAACAAGCGAAAACTGGGATAGCACAGCTTCTTTCAAAGTAAGGAACACAGCCACAAACGAGTCTTTTACATTTTTAACAGCTACTTTAGATGAAAGAGATAGCTGGGTAGCAGCTATAGTAATGTGTTTCAGGAAACATAACTCTAACGATTTACATGTCTTTGGCCTTAAATGCTTGACAGACATGTTCAGCTACGATGAAAATCAGGCCCCTACAAACTTACCCGTTGCTCCTGAAGGATCGGTTATTGATATTGCCTTGAAGAAATATTATACTGCGTATCCAGGATTGCAGGCCCCATTGAATGCGGATGTCAGTTGTAGTGTCAAGTTTTCATACGAAGGAAAAGCTTTCATTCTTTGTGGAGTTAATCATGGAATCTACATGACTATATCTGACAATCTCACCAGCTGGAAACGAATACTGACATTAAGTAAAGTGACGAGAATGCAAATAAACACCAAGCTGGGTCTTTTATTTGTCCTAGCCGATAGGAAGCTATGCTATTTTAACTTACCAAGCGTGTTGTGTGCGTACTATAATTCATCCGAATATTTAGTTAACAATCAATTGATTGGCATTCTTCTGAATGAAAAGATTACGTTCTTCAAAGTGGCAGATGATTTCGGAAATTCAAGGCATCTATTTTACGAAAGGAAGGGAAAAATCACTATCCTGACACCAGAATTCGATCGATTGTCAAAAACTTTCAAGTTCTTCAAGATTTACAAGGAATTCAAGCTTCCTAGCAGTAGCGGAATAGCGTCGTTAGATGTGAAAGATATAATTATCTTCAAGAAGAGTTTTATTGTATGTTCTTCGAAGGGTTCCTTGTTGTTCAATGAATCTTTCAATGATGATGGGATGATCTTACCCAGTTTTCTAAATGACAGCTCATTTACGGGACGTCATCATCATTTCACTCATTATCCCTTTAAATCAACTATGGAGACCTCATCAAAGAAAAACTCTTCGAAGCAAAAAATGGCCGAATACGTGAAAATTGATCTCGTTAACAACAAGACAGCCCCCATATGCTGTTTTCAAATTAGCAGTGATGATTTTATCATAGTGTATGATGAAGCTGTCATAAAAATCAATCGACAAGGTGAAATTCCCGATTGGAAAACAGACATTCTTGTTTTGGATTTTTACTGCACAGGTGCTACCTTGAATAACGAGTTCTTGATACTGGTTGGTGATAATCTAATTCAAATCTACGATTTTAACTATTTGGGCAACATCGTGAACAATAAACTCAGCAAATTGGCGCCGATTCAAATTATTAAAGGTAAAAAAGTAAAACTCATCAACTCACAGATCAACGAAGATGCAGTGATCGTGTTAAGTCACCCCAATATCGCAGGGAGGCAACTAGTGTTGGAGTTTTATCAGGATAAATAATTATTTGTAACAGTACGGAAGTAATGTTTTTTTTTTCTATTAGGAACTTTTTTTCCTCAACTCTATTCAACCACAAAGAATAAGGGATATTACCATCCAATGCCTCTTAACCTGGATATTCTTTTCAAAAGGGTCATCTCACCTTTATTTAAATATCCTATACTTTTAGGATTGTTGACTCTATGGTATGCCTCTTCAATATGTTCATTTCATTTGGAACCATACTAATGATTTACTGTAGGTACTTCAAACAGCGTCAATGTAATTTACTTCAGCTTCTACTGGTGCTTTTATCGCTCATGCTTCATGTGATGGTATATTTAAACCATTCTTACAAGGAACGGGGGCGATGGCCTAACTTACAGAACAAACCTCAAAGTACTTGCGTAATTACTGGTGGTAGCAATGGACTGGGGTTGGCTATGGTCGAGCAATTTCTGTTTCAATTTCCTTGCATGACAGTTGTCATCATAGATAAATGCGTTCCTAAACTAAAGCACTCAAATATAGTATTCTACCAGTGTGATTTGTCGGATTCTGATGAAGTCGAATCAGTACTAGACCAAATCATTTTGAATCATGGCAACGTTGATGTACTTGTCAACAATGCCGGAATTAGAAACAAGTACCAAAATTTCAGCAATATTCGTAGGGAAGATTTGAGCCTCATCTTCAAAGTAAATGTGGTCGCCCCTACTATAATCCTTCAAAAACTGGCCCCTAAGGATGAAGCGCGTCAGTTTTATTTAGTGACTATTGCTAGTGTTCTGGGCATTAATGCACCGGCAAAGGCTGCCACTTATGCAGCAACAAAGGCTTCCTTGATTGCTCTTCATGAATCTTGGTCTCACGAACATAGTGACGAAAACCTCGTGAGGTCTCTGCTCGTCCTTCCTGGTCAATTGGATACTGCAATGTTTCAAGGATTTAAGCCTCCAAAAGAGTTTCTTGCGCCATTAGTCGATCCAGAGAAACTGGCTGTTGAGATCGTAAATTGCTGTCGAAGTGGGGTGCGTGGTGAACTTTGCGCACCGTTATACGCAAACTTCATGTACATCTTGAAAGGCTCTCCATATATGCTAGTGCAATTGGCGCGTAAATTTTCCGGCATGGATAAGTGCTTACCCATAGAATGATTTCTACCTATGAAAGCTATGTAAATTAATTGCGCTTCTTTGTAAGATCGTTGAGTTGATTTTCAAACCACTTATAGAGTAAGTCCGTTTGCAAGTAACCTTGTTCAGTAAAAACCTTATTTGCGGGAAGTGTTGTCTCCACGACATGGCCCTCATTATCGCGTATCTTTAACTTGTAGTCTAGAGTGTACTGTTCTAGCGTTGCTGCGACCTGAATGCTTTTTGATTTGTTGATCCCCGTGTACTTTACGTTCTTTTCGATATACTTGTTGAAGTACCAGAATAAACCAGATAGTGCTGCATATAAGCCCACAAGAATTTTTTGATAGGTTAGAGACTCTGAATACTCGAGAATCTTATCCAAATAGAATGACACACCCGCGACCACAGCAATTGAATAACCAATGATTAATTTCGTGTCAATTAATTTGAAGGACTGGACGTAGCCTAGTCTTGAAAAAACTCCTGGAAGCGCCTCATCTAGCGTCTGGCGAAGATCGGCACTGCAGTAAACATTAATTGGCTTACTCATTGGATGACTATCGCAGTATAACTATTACTGTTGGTAGTAGAAAGAACCGCACTAATATTTCCCACCCTCAAAATAGAAATCTACGTTTGATAAATGGTCACGTGTTTGTCACGTGTAATGATTGGTTCTTCAGACTGCGATATCTACAAGTCGCTATCATCCTAAGAGGTGTGAATAATAATCACTATGTAGCATTCCAAAATGTATTGAGCACTCATGTTTATTAGGGAAACGTGTGGGGTCATCTCAACACTGTCAAAAATCTTCAAAAAAAATTGCCCTTTAATTATCTTCAGGTGTCGAATTAGAGAAATCTCACTCCGATGAAGATATAGGAGTTATGTCGCAGGATAAGAATCTGGATCCGTCATCTCTCAGTTCTAAGAACAAGACGTTCGAAGGGGGAAAGAAGTTTCCCCTGAAGGGCAACGCATTCCAGCATCGAGGGAGTCAAAAATTATCCAAACAGCACCGGCCTAAGAAAGAACGCCAAACAAAGGCATACGCCGACGATGCAGAATTTAACATCGAGGATGAGCTTTTGAGTGGGAACTTCAGAGCTCGTGGAAGGAAAACTCAGATTTCAATCAATCATTTGTTGGACTTCCAGTTACCCGAAAGACCACATGACGTACACAACGCAGGTTCGGTAAGGCGAAGGAGTCGTAAAAACGATAATGATTTTGTGCATTTGCATGGAGATTCATTCATCAATGCAAATTCTAAGTTCATTGTCGATGATCGCTTTAGTTACGATGAGCAAAGCATAGATCCCAATTTACCTCTTTCAGGGGAGAAAATCGTACGCGTCGTCGTTCCTAGGGGACAATCGTGTCCAATCTGTCTGACTGAAGATATGGTTGCACCGAGGATGGTTTCATGTGGGCATATCTTTTGTATGACATGCATGTTGAACTTCTTTGCCGTTGAAGACAAGCCTGCAAATGCCAAAGCGGACGCAACAACATATGTTAAAAAAAAAAGGTATAAAGAATGTCCTCTCTGCAGCACTATCATCCGTAAAACTGATACAAAAGCAGTTAATTTTGTTGAAGGGAACCCGAAGCAGGGGGTTCCAGAAATTGGAAAAGAAAGCAATTTCCAACTTATGTGTAGGCCCCATACTTCGATGCTACCATTGCCAGTAAGCCTGAACGTCGATCCGCTCTCTTTGGGTAACTTTCCCCCTGTTGAATTGGCTGAACTCGCACCTTATTGCCGTATAATGAAGTGTAGCAGGGATTATGCGTTGACGCTTTATCAACGGGACATCAAAGACATTGAGACACAGAACGAGATAGACAAAGCCCTGTATAATGATAATGGGAAATATGCAAAGTTAGCGATTGAAGACATTCAGAAGGAATTATGTGAGAGCAGTGCCACTGGTGAGAAAGATCTGTCGGCAGGATTATCGCAATTATCTCTGGACGTCGGTTTAGAAAAGTTCGATGAAAGTAATGCCTTTTTTTTCTATGAAACTGCCTTCGACGCAACTACAAAATATTATCTTTCTCCGCTTGATGTCAAAATTCTATTAACAGCATTTGGTGGTTATTCCCGTTTCCCACCAATCCTCAATGTCAAAGTGGAGAATGTGCACCATGGAAGTGTCGTAACAGAGTCCCTCATTCAGCGGTACAAGTATTTCGGCCATCTTCCAATTGGGAGCGAACTTGCTTTTGTGGATATAGACTGGAGAAACTCAGATGTCTTACCTATGGAAGTTTACAAGAAGTTCGCGAGCGAGCTCACCTCCCGAAGAAGAAAGTCAACTTGGAAAAAACAGCGGGAAGATAAAGAGAAAACACTATATCAAAAGAGACTAGAGCAAGAGCAAGCAGAGTTTTATCAACGGGAAAACGGGAACGTTTCTCCTCCGACAAATGCTATAATACCTTCAAAGCCTGTTCCTCTTCAGAGCCTATCACATAAGGCTGATAAGGAGATTTCTGAAGTTGCCAAGCCAAAGTCACGAATGGAACGTACCGTGTGGGGAACCTCTATACCAATTGTGGAGCAGTCTTCTGATACAGACACTGGTGAGGACAAAGATCTTGAAGATCTTCTACAGAGTTTAAATCAACACCAAGGTGGGAAACAAGGCAAGAAGAAGAAGAAGAAGATGGTGACCTTGTTAAGCTCCGGCCAATCACGTGGATCCTTTTGAACGTTTTTAGTGATAACAAGATACTTGTCTCGATCACGAAAATATAGGGGAAAAAACCACGCTCTGTTAAGTAGCATTGTTTAGCCAATTAGAGACTTTTTAAAGAAGTTTATTTGCCGCTATGAGGTACGTTTTGAAGTCGAGAGAATTGAATTCGGTTTTTACTAACGTTTGAATTTGTATTCTAGTGGAAAATTTGTTCGTGCCTCGAAATACAGACATGTGTTTGGTCAGGCTGCTAAAAAAGAGCTACAATACGAAAATATAAGAGTCACTAATAATGCATGGGACTCTAATTTGATAAAGGTCAATGGAAAATTTATTGCTGTTAATTGGAACTCCTCTGGTGGTGGTGCTTTTGCTGTGATTCCTCTCAAGGAAGTAGGTAAAGCTCCAGATCAAGTACCACTTTTCAGAGGACACACCGCGCAAGTGCTCGACACTGATTTCAATCCGTTCGATGATAACGTGATAGCCTCGGGTTCAGACGATGCAAGAATTGGTATTTGGCAAATTCCTGATGACTATTCATTCCGCAATTACGTAGATGAGCAGGGCGAGCCCAAAAACATCGAGCCCGTCAAAATGTTGAGCGGGCACACAAGAAAGGTGGGGCATGTATTGTTTCATCCAACAGCTAAAAATGTCTTGGCATCGTCTTCTTTGGACTATACTGTAAAGATTTGGGATATCGAAAGTGGCAAGGATGTGTACACACTGAAGCACCCTGATATGGTGACTTCAATGTCTTTCAGTTACAGTGGAAACCACTTGGTGACAGTTTGTCGTGATAAGAAGCTTAGAGTCTGGGACATAAGAACTCAGAAAGTTGTCAGTGAGGGGCCCGCCCATGCTGGTGCAAAAAATCAAAGAGTTGTTTGGCTTGGTAACTCTGATAGAATTGCTACGACCGGGTTTTCCAAGCTAAGCGATCGTCAAATTGGTATCTGGGACGCCTTCAATTTGGAAAAGGGAGACTTGGGCGGGTTTTACACTGTTGATCAATCTTCTGGTATTTTAATGCCTTTTTATGACGACTCCAACAAAATATTGTATTTGGTTGGCAAAGGAGATGGTAACATTCGTTACTTCGAATTTCAGAATGATGAATTATTCGAGCTGTCCGAGTATCAATCCATTGACCCTCAGAGAGGTTTCGCTGCCGCCCCAAGAAGAGCCGTAAACGTTAAAGAAAATGAAGTCCTAAAAGGTTATAAGACTGTTAATGACCACTGTATCGAGCCAATTTCATTTTATGTTCCAAGAAAAGCTGAAGTCTTTCAAGATGACATTTATCCAGATGCACCATCTGACGTCCCTGCTTTGAGTGCAGAGGAGTGGTTTTCGGGCAAGTCGGTCGATGGTCCGGTGCTTTTTAATGTTAAGTCGTTGTATGACGGCTCAGATCCAGTTTTGTCAGCTGCTCCAGCCGCTGCTTCTACCCCTGCTCCTGAATCTACTTCTGTCTCTGCTTCCGAAACCAATAGTACTGAAGGTAAAGAAACTACTTCTGAAGTTGAAGCAAAACAGCCGGTGAAAGAATTTGAGCCACAAGAGACGAAGTCAGAACAAACATCCACCAATATACACTCCAGTACAACAAATTCTCAAATTGATGATGTATTGAAGGAAAACAAATCAGTTGATAAATTGCTTCAGAAAGCATGCAGCTTAGATGATGTGAATGACGCGGAGGATCCTTCTAAGGATACCTCTGGTTGGGACGAAGATGATGAACAGTCAGTTCCAGTCAACATCAAGTCTGTCACACCGAACTCTGAAAAAGAGGATGTCGCTAAGAAAAGTGACAGTGTCGAAGTTATGAAAGAGAAAGGTGTCAACAAGAAGAAACAAGATGAGCAAACAGGCAATGTTCCAGTTGAAAGAACTCCAACTGACATCAAGGTCCCTCAAATAGAAGAAAAGCCATCCGCAGCGGTTGAAAAAGAATCAAAGCCGGTAGAAGTGGAGAACGTTAAAAAGGAAATCGAAAGTTCTGATTCTAGGGCGGATGAGTCTCTCAAGCAGCCAAGCAGTTCAAAATCTAGTGCAGGCACTGCTACTGGTGCCAAATCTTTGGGACTCAAGCAATCGGTAGAGAAATTATCTGCCTTGGTTTTACATTTGGAGGAAGTCGTGTCGAATCTAAAAGAATCAAATTTGGACAAAGATGAGCGTCTGAAGTCTTTGGAAACAAAAATTGAAGAATTACTAGCTCAAAGCTAATAAAATGACATTCATTATTGTTTAGAAAGCTTGATATGTAATTTAATCGGGACAGAGCACCTTAACCTAAATATGTTCGTGTTTCTTCCGTCCTTTCATATATTGATCACAAAGTACGCGTCAACGCGCCCTTTATCATTAAAAAATTTTGCCTACTTGACTAGTTTCTTTCGCATCTCAAAACTAGAAAATCTTTGATCTAGTCAAAAGAGCCTTTCATTTCGTTCTGCATTTCAACTTTTTGCATTTAATTCGTACTTCAACTGGTTTGTTTTTGGCACGATAGAGTCAAAACTCAACATTTCTCGAAGTATTTGGTTGATTCGTTCATAGTCTGTGTAGTATCAATCCGTGTTCCTGAGGTAGAGGGAACAGAAGATAGGGCACGGAAGGAATAAATTCAAGTGGCAATGAGTTCGGATGAAAAATTAGGAGAGCTGAGACAGCTTGCTGCCAAATTTAGACCTCAAATCGAGGATGTCTACAATTGTTCCAGTCAGGGCATCGATGAATCGAAATTGTTAAGCGAGCTTCTGAAACTTATAGATAGACTTCCACCAGGATTCCATTTATTTTGTGACCCAGAGTTCGACCCCATCTCAGTATTTTGTTTGACTCTCTTTTCTTTCAGTAACCAGGACACTATTGCATGGCTGAAAGGCAAATTCAATCCCATACTTGCCCAGTGCAGAGATTGTGTCCTGCATTTCACGCAAGGCAGGTGTAAAATGCTGCAACATTTCGCGATTCAGAGAAAAGTACCTCATGAACACGTCACCAAATTCAACGACATTGTCTCATCTTGGAGGGCTGAATCAATCTTTCCTGTAATCCGTGGGATTTCTATCAATAACAATACAGACGTGCAAGTAACAGAGCACATTAAAACTGCACTATTTGAGTGCCTTTGCAACCCGCAAGTTCTGCGAACTAATGAAGGATTAAAGCGAACCTTTGATGTTGTATTCAAATTTTTGTATGACTCCAAGCATACCTTTTTAGATTTAAGCGGTTCTCAGAATGGGTCCATCGACAGATTTACTGCTGGTGTCGTTTACTGCTGGTTCGAGGGAAGCGTCGAGGAAGTTGCCTGGTCCGGCGGTTTTTTGAAGAAACTCTACGATGATGGATTTGTCTTCAACTCAACAAATTTTACTCAGGACATATTGGAAGAAATCTATATCCACTTTCTCTATTTGCAAAACGTAAACAATTTCCATGAAGCACTGGTTTCACATTTCTGGTCTAAATTAACTCCGATTTTAAACTTATTTGAAACTACACTTATTGAAGAATATTTCATTGTACCGAAAAACATTGAGTCTTTGCGGCAGTCTATAAGAAGTCCTATCGAGTCTATTTTCAAACTATGGTACAATCATTTCGCACATAGTTATCATGATAAGCCATTGGATATACTGCTCAGGGCGTTGAAGGTATTCCTAGTAAAATTTGAAGAACGGTTCTGGACTTTGATTGAGCCCTATACTTTTCATAGTATTCTTGATATTCTTTTCGACAAAAACAGCTTTTCTAATAAGCTGATAAGAATTCAAAACAACCCAATATTACCGAATAATGCAGAAACTTTATTAGCCCCAGTTGGATCATTAACAGATCTAGTATCCTGGACTCTTCCTTTTTATCATTCATTATCATCTTCAAAGCGGATTCAGATGGTAAAGAAGGTTTCGATGCCATTTTTACGAATCGTCTCTAATCATCAGGTTTTAAAGCCGATTCCAAAGGCTTGTTTAATGAATTCTTCGACCTCACTTTTGAGCGCTGTTCTTACAATTACTGATGAAGAGAGGTCGATGTTGTACAAGAACGACAACTTTGAAACAATGTTATATGCAAAAGTCGATTCTAGAGCTTTACTCAACAATAGTATGGTATTACATGTCGTTATTCAATCAGCCACCAATCCTAATACCCTGTATCCAGGTATTGGGGATTCGGTATATTCTGTTTCTTCATCTGCAATGAAAGTTTTATCGAATTGCATTGATTACGACATTCTCATTTTATGTCAAGCAACTTATAAGCTGTATTGTGGAAGAAAGACAAATGAAGTCAGAGTCACCAATATTCTTTTATCTCAAGTTGTGCAACACTTAGAGCTGAGAAGATTCCATGATGGTCCTACTCTAGCAGTTCAGCTTTTGGCTTCGTTACGAAACGTAAATGGACTTTTAACATTTAAATCGAAAGATCCTGTAGTTTCCGATCACAACAAGTTGATTCAATCTTACATCGACCTGTTGAAGAAATTACTTGCCAAACTGACAGATATCTTGCCGAATCAACTGGTCAAGGTTCTTTCCGATGAATACGCATCCGCAGGCTTTTGGTCTTGCATTTTCACGTCAGATACTGAATTATATCAAGCAGCTACCAACATTCTTTATGAAACTTTTGATGTTGAAGGTCGATTGGAAGGTATACAAGAAATGTTCAACTGTAGCTTGAAGAATAGCGTGAATTCTATCAACATTGTTCTATCTCAACTTATCAAAAATGAGTTTTATGAGCCTTGTCCAAGAGCCCTGCGTGTCTTAATGGACGTAATTAATGGGTTAACAGATCCTGTCAATGGTATCATTGCTAATTATAAAACATTAAGAAGTAGTGACACAGATACTGCTCTTCGCAATTTCTGGTCCTATTCTTGGGACTTTTTGAATATGATCTATAAAGCAACTCTAAGATGGGCTACTAAATATCCGTATGCTGAACTCGAAAATTTCACAAAAGATACGTTGGATACGAGTATATTATTGATCGACTCTTACAGAGAATTCTCCGAAATTCTAATTACTGAACATTCAACCACTATGGGAACAGATCTTTTTCAAAACATTCTCGTTGCTTTCAAGAATATGCTTTATTGGTTGAGATTGAGTGACGAATATTTACTTGCATCTTGTGTGCAATTAATTGTCCGTGCTGCGGATCTAGCCAACGAAAAGGGTTTGTTATTTGACGACGAATTGGTTGCAATGATGGTGAGGTATGCTGTGAAAGCTCGCAAGTATTCCAATAAACTAACCGTTCAACAGTCGGCTGAGCTTCTTTCTAGAGCTAAGGGTATTAATGAAAGTTTAACTGACGCAATTGCTGCCGAGGCTGACCAATATCACAAGGAAAAACAAAAACTGAGTGTCTCAAATGAGCAAAATTCGCAAACGGCTATGACAGTTAAATCAGAACCAGTTGGATTTCGAACTTCAGCACCCGAATCAAGGGCGGACTTTTTGCAAAGGAAGGCGATGTCTTCTTCAATTGTTGGCAGACCTAAAGCACAGCAAAAAATTACCTCCTTTGGGACTTTCAAACCTGGAATGACAGCGAGGCCACCAGCACCAAGCCAGAAACCTATGTCCAAATTGGAATTGGCGAGAAGACAATTGCTTGCAGATAGAAAAGTACATCCGCCAACCTCAAATGTTTTCAATCCAAGGACAGTCAAACCACCTGTTCAACGGATTTTAGATCATAGCAGCGACGAAAGCGATGATGATATCGACAATGCAAAAGAATTGTTTTCCATTTCTAAACCTAAAGAAAGAAGTACACCAATCCTTTTGGATATTAATGGTAAACCTGTTCAAAAAGTCTCGAAGGCACAAAAGAAGAAGAACGAAGAAGAAAATATGAGAAAAAGATTGAATGTTGACTTAAATCCTTTCTATTCCAAAGTGCTTAAATGGAACTATACCAACACAGGTGAGTATCCTTCGGACTCTCACACGGTTAATTATGAAGACATCAAAGATGAATTTAATTCAGCTCAAGAATATCAAAAAATCATGGAACCTCTACTTTTGCTAGAGTGCTGGCAAGGTTTATGTGCCGCTCGTGACCGAGAAGATCACAAACCCTTCAGCGTTATTGTTGGAAACAGAACTGCTGTCTCCGACTTTTATGAAGTTTATGCATCGATTACCAAAAAAATGGCTCAAGAATCAGGTATTTCGGAGTCAGATCTCATAGTTTTATCTTTCTTCGCAGACGGAAGACCGCTCAATAGAATCAGCGCTGATGATTTCAAGACTTCTGAGCATACTTGTCTCGCCAAAGTGTGTGGTCTCAAGAATTCGAAAGGTGAAAATATGGACTTAACGTTGAGAATTGATAGGAGTCACAAATTTAGCAAGTTTTTGACATTGAGGGCCGAAATATTTGCCGTCAAGGTGATGCAAATGACGACTGTTGAGAGAGAATACAGTTCACTTGAGGGTTTGCCATTTTATGACCTAGTGGGGCAAATCTTGAAAGGAAAGCCAACGCCTACTGAGAAGCATGATGATGCTGAAATTGAGCATGTAAAAAGAAATTATAAACTCAATCACTCTCAAGCTGAAGCAATTATTGGCACGGTGTCTACTGAAGGCTTCTCTTTGATTCAAGGCCCACCTGGTACTGGGAAAACTAAGACAATTCTAGGCATTGTTGGCTATTTTTTGTCTACTCGAAATGCACTGCCAGCTGGAGTCATCAGACAACCTGTTGATTCCCTGACTTCATCAACGGAGCAACTTTTGCAAAAACAAAAGGTGTTGATCTGTGCACCGAGCAATGCCGCCGTGGATGAGCTAGTCTTGCGACTCAGGGACGGTGTTTTCGACAGATCAGGTATTCTGTTCAGACCAAAGTTAGTCAGAGTTGGAAGATCCGATGCAGTCAACGCAGCTATAAGGGATTTGACCCTCGAAGAACTGGTAGATAAGAAATTGCAGGGAAAAAGTTACGAGTTTACAAATGACCCAGACCTCGACAAGAACTTGCATGGCGCGATTGCTGAGCGTAAGAAGCTGAGGCAGAAACTCGATATTGAGGATGGATCTCCAACAAGCAGTCTCTCTACAGAAGATATATCAAAGATTCAATTAAGCGTCAGGGAACTCAGCAAGAAGATCAATGAACTCGGAAAACAAAGAGATGAGATTAGGGAAAGAAATTCGGTCAATTATAGAAGTAGAGAACTGGATAGACGAAAAGCACAAGCACGTATCCTGGCGGAAAGCGATATCATATGCTCCACTTTGTCCGGTTCCGCTCATGATATTTTGGCTTCTCTTGGTGTGAAGTTTGACACTGTGATCATTGACGAAGCATGTCAATGTACGGAACTATCAAGTATAATACCTCTGAGGTACGGAGGGAAACGTTGCATTATGGTTGGTGATCCCAATCAACTACCTCCCACTGTTCTATCTGGTGCTGCTAGTAACTACAAATACAACCAGTCTCTTTTTGTGCGAATGGAAAAGAATTGTTCACCTCATTTGCTTAATGTGCAATATCGTATGCACCCCGCTATTAGTAGATTCCCCTCGCTAGAGTTTTATGATGGTAAATTGAAAGACGGTCCGGAAATGGATGTTCTTAACAAGAGGCCCTGGCATGAAACCTTACCTCTCAGTCCATATAGGTTTTTTGATATCGTCACAGGGAAACAGGAACAGAATCGCAAGACTATGTCCTTTGTAAATTCAGAGGAATGCCGGGTTGCAATTCAACTCATTGAATTTTTGTTAGCAAAATATGACAAAAAAGTGGATTTTACCGGCAAGATTGGTGTAATCTCGCCATATCGAGAGCAGATGATGAAAATGAAGAGAGAGTTTAAAAGCTATTTTGGTAATACCATTATGAGATCAGTTGATTTCAATACTATCGATGGTTTTCAGGGTCAGGAAAAGGAAATCATAATCATTTCATGTGTTCGGGCCGATGACTCCAAAAGCGGTGTCGGGTTTCTGAGAGACTTCAGACGTATGAATGTAGCCCTGACAAGAGCCAAGACGAGCATGTGGATTTTGGGTAATCATGCTTCTCTGTTTAATAACCGCTTATGGAGAAATCTCATAACAGATGCAAAGGAGAGAGGCTGTCTTGAATTAGCGTGCTCGGGATTCTTGGATTCTCACAATTCAAAGGCTGCTAATATTCTTAAAAGATTTGAGGGATCGCATGACCACATCGACTCTGATGATTATGATCCTGCTTCTGCGGTTTCGCTGGAGAGGCACTACGTCGAAAAACGAAGAGGCAAGAGGAAACACCCAAGAAATCAAAATTCTCAATTAAAAAGCGAAGCCTCTACTAAGGATTCAAATAATGCGAAGAACTTATCCACAGATAAGGCCGGACATTCGCAGCCGGAGAAAAGAAGGAAATATGATAATCAAAATAATGAAAGTGCTAACATTAAATTCAATAAGGGCTTAGTCAAAGGAACCAAAAAAAAATCTTCCATTTTTGGGGGGCATTCATTAGCTACAGATGTCAGTCCTGTTGAGACCGTAGCAAATCAAAGGGTTTTAGATGATGAGAACACTTCTAAGCATGTGTCTTTTCCAGATAACCTTCATGGCGGGGTCAACCTGTCGAATACAGGTTCTTCTGGAAAGGCAGCAACAACACCAGTTATTTTTGAAAGTAGGCGTGCCCATATTAAAAGTTCTGATTTGCCGAAAACGAGAACAAACTCTGAAAATTCTAAAACAAACTCAAATGATGCTTTTTCTTCGAACACAGGACATCTTAACCCAAACTCAGATGGCTCGACTTCAGCGCATAACACAACACACATTCGTGACATTGATAGTGAGAATGATGAATATGACCCATCCATATCTCCCGTACCTTACATAAAGAATAATTCTGGGGATCACAAAGGAAGCACCGGGGAGATGGGAGAATCAAAAAGGTTAGAGGGAGAGCATGAAAAGCATGGAGATGTATCCAATTCGCAATCAATTCAACGGCAAGAGCATAACCATAAGCGGCACCAACAACTGCCTGCTACGGCTCATGGGGGTGGTCCCGTACCAAGGCTCGATGCACGACCCCCGCCAAGATCAGGAAGCTCAAATCCATTTATTCCCAAAAGAAAACTGCCCCCATACATTCATCCCAAAAAATAGCTTCCTACCGCACATTTTACAAAGCATTTGTATAAAGTAATGTATACTATAAGAGCCAAATATTTTCATCTTGTTACTCATTCTTTTGTATTTTCTCAAGACTCAGCGTCGATCTTCCAGCCTGAGAGAAGGAGCCATTCAGTGACGGTATTGTTTCCCTTGTGATGCCAATCTTAGGTGGGGATGTTCCAGTCGTTAAGAAGGAAGGGCTTCTTTCTAGCTCGAGATTTTTTCTCGGTTGAACTTGTCTTTTGACTTGTTGTCCACTTTCACCATCTAACTCTTGTTTCGCTTTCTGTAGAACTTCGATTTCGTTGTAAAGGCATTTTCGTAAGAATTCTGACGAAGAGGAAGAGGCCGAGTATAAATCCTCCAGCTGTTTTATGACATCCTCTATAGGTTGAGACAACTCTTTAGGATAAATATTGGGATTGGTTAATAGTTTGTCTTTTAATTCCTCTTCAAGTTTAGCGATTTTGCTTATGGCTTCATCCCATAAGTTTCTGGTATGTTCCATTTGATGCATTTGTTCTTTGGAACTTGCAAGCTCATCGTTCAAGGTGTTTACCTTTGCTTTGATTAACTCATCAGCGTATTTAAGCTCTTCGTCAAGGGTCTCCTCATCATTGACCGGTTTCTTAGTGAGATTGAAAAGAATAGAAGAGTTCTTCGTTTCACTGTTCTCATGAAGTCCCAGCTTTACCAGAATCTTCTCCTGAGAACGCCGAACACTCCGCAAATCTTCATCAAATTGAAGAATTATGTTTTCCACCTCAGAGCGTTGCCTTTTCCACTCACGATTTATGAACTCTTCATCCTTTCTAAAGTTCGACAGCAGCGATTCAAGTTGTTTTATTTCTGAATTCACTTCTTTTCGACAGAAGTTGAGTAATGCTAATCTTCTAGATAGTGCTTCAAAATCTTTAACTGGGGATTCGCGCACCTCATCTTGTGTATTACCGTCAGTCAGCGATGTTTGTAAAATCCCAACATCATCTATGTACTCATTTAGGGAGTCGTGATAATTACCCTTCAAGGAAAACGTATCACTGCTCATAGGTGATGGTTTCCTTTCTGAACTAGCATCTTTAATGAGCTGCCATTGTTCCTTCCGTGAAATTAGCTCTTTGTGTTTCGCATTTAATCGAGTAAGCTTGCTCCCTTGTTTCTTTAGCCTATCGATCTCTCTCCGAATGCTTCCGTCGCCATCCACTGATATTAAGATTCCATTGAGTTTGCAAAGGTCATTAAAGCAGATTTTCACATCATTCCGGACCTTGTCGAGCTTTTCTGCGTCTTGCACACTGAAGAGGAGTCTGTGATGCGCATCGCAAAGGGTGCTTAAGAACTGTTCAATTTCCGATTTTTGTTCCAGTACGTCCTCTAACTTCATGACTCAAGGTGTTTGATAATGAGACAGAGCAGTTAGGTTCCCAGTGAGCAGCGATGGTGTGTAGTCGTTAGTGGCCGAACCTGCTCTTCCCTTTTACAGAAGTGCCCTTGATCGACTTAGATATATTACATATCACGTGACTTATATGGAATATTTTGTCCGAAGGTAATTGTTCAAGTCCCAAGATGAGCTTGTGTGTATCGATTAAATGACTCTTTTTTGCTCGGGTAGTGTGCTCATTAATGGAACTTTGATCGCCAGAAAACCCTGTTTTGTAAGCTAGCTTTTTAATCGTTTTGGAATTTACAAAATTTCTTTGCATTCTTAGGCTTAGATACCATGCTATTTCACAGTTCAGGATAATCTGGTGCATAAGTAAAGTTCACTTGAACTCTCTGGTTTGACTTCGAAGTTTCAAATCTTGCAACTTTGATCACCAATGAAAGGACGTAAGCGGTCAAAACAGCTTGCTCATGTTGATTATCTTGTTGCTTTCTCGAACTGATAAGTCGAAGTGCCACTCTCGTTACACATTGATTTATCTTGATGCTGCGATCTGTTTAGAAATAATTTTATAATATTGTGAACTAATCGTAAATTGAAATATTTTTAATATTGTCCCGCTCAGTCAAAAAAATAAACATAAAACATTAGAACTACACAATAATTTGAAGACAGATTGAACAGCAGCAAACATCAATGTTCAAGATATCTACTTCCTGATCTATTCCGAAAGATATAAGCCATTCATCTTCTAATTTTTGCTATGTAGTTCACTGGCCACAGGACATACCGAATGCGCTTCAAATGGTAATGATACCTCGTACCAAGAGAAAAGCTATATGAAATCTCAGTCCTCGAGCATTTCAAGAAGACGCTTTGGCGCTGTAAGCTCTCTTTCATCTGCACTAGCAGCAGCCTAGCCACCCATTCAAACTCCGGTGCCAAATCATTTAAAACGTTAGACTCAACACCCACACACATCTGACGGAACGCAGAGCCTCTTCACGGCTCTAGAAGTTTATCTACCAGCATGCAGCTCACGTAAAACCTGTATACGCAACTGAATCCATACGCATTCTAAAAACAGTCTAAAATAATACATTTTCTGCGTTGATACCATCCCGAGGGAGCTCCCATTTTCGATTCAAATTTGATGTTAGCGGCCAGCCCCGCCACGGCGAAGCCGCTCGGTTAGGGTCTGTGGAGTTTATCGTCATGGTAACGGTTAGTCAAAGAACTCGTTACGGCTTATGCTTGGGATGAACCGGTGCAACCCACGGCGAACCCGACCGGCAAATCGCATTGAACGGATATGGAAAATAAATGATTCCTAATGGGGTGTGGGTTTTAGTCTCGTAACGCTTGCGTTTCACTCAGACGGAAAAGCGACGCAATAAAAAACTCTTTGTAAGCCTGGAAACGAATAAAAATTTTTCACGTTGCTTTTTGAGCCCAAAATGTAACGGCGATGAGCTTGAAGGATTATAAATATGTGTGAAATTTGCCCCATTTTTTGTAAAAAGACTTGTTCTCTTGCAGTGGAATTGGGAATAGATTTTGGAAATGGATTGTTTGTAGTTTTCATCTTATTTTAAATAAGCCTAACCGTTTGTTGCTAGTCGACCTCCCATATACGATGTCCTACAGAGATTCTACTACTGCCCTAGAGTATTTGAAGACCTTCGAAGAGAAGGACGGTTTGTCTGCCGCTCAATTGATGGACTCAAAGACCAGAGGTGGTTTGACTTACAACGATTTCTTGGTCTTGCCAGGCAAGATCGACTTCCCATCTTCAGTGGTGGACTTGCAAACCAAGTTGACTAAGAAGATTACCTTGAACACCCCATTCGTGTCTTCTCCTATGGACACTGTCACAGAGGCTGACATGGCCATCCACATGGCCTTGTTGGGTGGTATTGGTATCATCCACCACAACTGCTCTGGCGAAGAACAGGCTGAAATGGTGAGAAAGGTGAAGAAGTACGAAAACGGTTTCATCAACTCCCCAGTCGTTATTGGCCCCACCACCACCGTCAAGGAGGCTAGACGTATGAAGGAGGAGTTTGGTTTCGCTGGCTTCCCAGTTACTGGTATGTGAATTATAATATGCTGTCAACTCACCAAGAAAGCTCCCAATAGGCTCTACCGTGGCGAAAATTGCATGAGCTTTTGTGATGATCAACTTTTAATTAATAACTTTCGTTCTACTGAGTGCCGATCAAACGATCTTGTAGAAATCCTAATATTCTGATACTCGAGCAATTTTCGTCAACCTACTGGTGAGCTTTGTTCTAACAAGAAAAATGAAACATTTATACTAACTTAAAACAGAAAACGGTTCTCTTCCAGGTAAGTTGGTCGGTATCATCACTTCTCGTGATATCCAATTTGTGGAGGATGATACCATCCAAGTCTCTGAAATCATGACGAAGGATTTGATTGTCGGTAAGAAGGGCATTACTTTGACTGAGGGTAACGACATCTTAAAGAAAACTAAGAAGGGTAAGTTGCCAATCGTTGACGAAGACGGCAACTTGGTCGCCATGGTTTCCAGAACTGACTTGATGAAAAACCAATCTTACCCATTGGCCTCCAAGTCCGATACTACTAAGCAATTGCTCTGTGGTGCTGCTATCGGTACTATCGAAGCTGACAAAGAAAGATTGCGTTTGTTGGTAGAGGCTGGTTTGGATGTCGTTGTCTTGGACTCTTCTCAAGGTAACTCTATGTTCCAATTGAACATGATCAAGTACATCAAGGAGACTTACCCAGACTTGCAAGTCATTGGTGGTAACGTCGTCACTAGAGAACAAGCTGCCTCTTTGATTGCCGCCGGCGTCGATGGTTTGAGAATTGGTATGGGTTCCGGCTCTATCTGTATCACCCAAGAAGTCATGGCTTGTGGTAGACCACAAGGTACTGCCGTTTACAACGTTTCCAAGTTCGCCAATGAATTTGGTGTTCCTTGCATGGCTGATGGTGGTGTTCAGAACATTGGTCACATCATCAAGGCTATTGCTTTGGGTGCTTCTTCCGTCATGATGGGTGGTATGCTTGCAGGTACCACTGAATCCCCAGGTGAATACTTCTTCAGAGATGGTAAGCGTTTAAAGACTTACCGTGGTATGGGTTCCATCGATGCCATGCAAAAGACTGACAAGAAGGGTAACGCTGCCACTTCTAGATACTTTTCTGAATCCGATAAAGTCTTGGTTGCTCAAGGTGTCTCTGGTGCCGTTGTTGACAAGGGTTCGGTCAAGAAGTTCATTCCATACTTGCACAACGGTTTGCAACACTCCTGTCAAGATATTGGTGTCCAATCCTTGGCTATTTTGAGAGAGGAAGTTGACAAGGGTTCCGTAAGATTTGAATTTAGAACAGCCTCCGCCCAAATGGAAGGTGGTGTTCACAACTTGCACTCCTTTGAGAAGCGTTTGCACAACTGAGTTTCTCTCTCAATTTTACTTGTAACATAGTCAAGAAATTGTGTAAGCGTATCTAATAGTCGAAAATTCAAATTGATTTTGGTTAGAATATCTTGAACCCAAAAAATACGTAATATACACTTTTATTCAACATGCTTCCTTTCTACTTCTTTCCTGCTCCCCTCATTATTTTTTTGTAATAATCACTTCTGCTTTTCTGAACGTCATTAAGATTGGGAGGCAATCTTTCGTTAATGAGGTCGGCCCTACGAGCTTTTTCAAAACTTGACAAAGTTTCATTCAAACCCTCAGAGCCATGTGATAAAGCACCTCGAGGTAAAACTCCCGAATTCATCGTTTTTAGATACTCAACTTTCTCACTTTCCTGCCTTAAAACAGAATACATTCTTGAAACCTTTGCAATTGCCATAATCTTGTTCCTTAAAGCTCTTCTTTTGGCATCATCGTGGAGAATCGATGATGTTGGCTTCTTTTGCTCTTCAGTGCCACGTGAACTAGATTGGACTGAAACCTGTGCGTTACCAACGTCTTCCTTAATCATCGGAGTATCTTCCTCTAGTTCTTCCTCTGTGCAGATATTCAAAATAGAAACCAACATCTCTGTGACTTTTTCACCAACGAAGGGCAGTGACCACGTAAAAACGTCCATGAAATTTGGGAGCCAATATGGATGAGGTGACATGTTGAACTGTCTGATATTCATTACGTTATCGGAATATTTCAATACAGCAGCCTTATTCTTGTACGTGTCCAAATAGTTTGGTGCGCTAAATAACGTCAGTAAACTAGGAAATCCTAGCGTTTTAGTGTTTTTGTACATCCTGTAACCTGCATCTTGGGCTTCATGTGCTCTTATGATTGACAGGAGACGAGTTCTTTGCAAGAATTCACACGAGGCTTTGTAGGAGAATGCGAAAGAACAACCCCTTACAGAATTAGGAACAAAAGCGGACACAGAAGGATTATCGGAATCCTCATCATAAGTCTCAATAGGGTCTGCCCACATCAAATCACACATAAGTCCTCTAGAAGGAATTTCTCTGAACCTGTTAATTCTATTAATGTCCTCCAAATTCCTCAATTCAGGAGAAATACCACCATGAACACAAAAATATTGTCCGTTCATGACGGCCGCTAAGGGCAAAGCATTGAATGACTGGCAACATGCTTCATATACCTCCAAACTATACTTGTGAAGACACTCGCTTTTGAATGTAAAGTATGAGGTCAGATGCTTACACTCGTGGTTTCCCCTAAGCAGCCAGAAATGAGAAGTAAAGTTCAATTTCAAACTGTAAAGATAGATCAGACATTCAAAAGAAAAGGAACCCCGATCAACATAATCACCCAAAAATAGATAGGGTGTTGACTGCGGATCACCGCCCACTTCAAATAGTTTCAGTAAATCATAGAACTGTCCGTGAATATCACCACACACAGTAACTGGCGCTGGAACCTGAAGTAAATTAGGTTCTTTGGCTAGACACTCTGTTGCTGATTGTAATATCCGAAGTGCTTGAGAAGTGCTCAATCGACCTTCTTGGCGAAAGTGATTACGCAAAAATTCGTGATTCGGCAATCCATTGGCCAAAAAAACTTCCGTATCTTTGGGAAGATGCCTAGCGACCGGCGGAACCGAGCTCACCACACGATCTACAGTGGAGACGGTGACACCATTTTCCAATGTATAAGACGTTAAATCCGATTTTCTATCTTCCTGAATACTTTTACCACTGCTGGGCTTGTTCTTGATAATCTCCAGGGCCGCATTGATCTTTTTGGTGTTTTCATGTGCTTTATAGTCGTTATCTTCGGACATCTTAAAGCTCACGTAACAGTTTGAATATGTTTGTCCTGCTACGACCTACTTTAAAAGGTTTATCCGACTATAGTTATCTATATCAAGACGAGGAGACTAGCGCAAGGCTTTCCGAGGTTAAGCCTTAAACTTTGCCCTCGACCATTCGTAGAAAGCGAGTGAAAAATTCTTACTTTCAAGCTCATCTCATTCTAACCATCATAAACCACTACTGATATAGAGTTCCTGATATTGATATTGAGATGAATTCCTCGTATGACGTAGCAGACTATGTGGAGGCTCCAAAGGATGTTTCCAGCTTAGAGTTTAAAGATGAGAAGCAGCAAGCTAGGTTTGAACTAGGTGTTTCGATGATGGTATACAAATGGGATGCATTGGACATCGCCGTTGCGAACAGCTGGGGTGGTCCAGACTCAGCTGAGAAGAGAGATTGGATTACTGGTGTCATTGTAGATCTTTTTAAAACAGGAAAGATAGTAGATGTTGGGTTAATCGAAGAAACGCTGCTGTATGCAATGGTCGATGAGTTCGATACCAATGTCGAAGATGACTCGGCTTTACCCATAGCTGCCGGTATCGTGAGGCTGTATAGAGAGTGCGATGCTTTGAATTATTCGAACGTTGAACGTCTTTATGTGGAATGGCAAGAAAAGCAGGCCAGAAAAACTGACGCTCGAATTGTGGAGGTCAAAGAAGACCCCATGAACCCTGACGTCTCCGACAGTGAAGATGATGAGCAAGAAGAAGTGCCTATGCTTGCTGAAGATGTTGAAATGGATATTGATGAGCCAAATAAACCTGAAACAATCATAGATGAGGACGGATTCGAATTAGTGACAAAAAAAGGGAGAAGACGTTAGCGCTAATAAAGCCGTAAGGAGGTTGAAAGTAATATCAAATCAATATGTAACATATTTATTTACAGTACATTTATAAATTTATAAGGCTTAAGGTTGTCTAATTAGAACTTAAAGTTCGAGGACGGCGCTCTTGGTGTCGATATTGACGCATTGCTGGTGAGCGACCCTCTGGGAGTCCAAGGTCTCGAACTGATGGGTGTAAGTGCCCCAGAGGTAACAAGAATACCATCTGACGAGTTGACGCTAGTTGTGCTGCTAAATCTGAGCTTCTTCAAAATGTTCGAAGTCATGTCCATGAGAGAGAAGCCTTCTCTCTCATCGACTTTCACTTTAAAGAGTTCAACGTAAGTCCCCACCCATATATTGGGTTTCAAAAGACCTGAATCCAATATAAATAAATTAGCGTGGGAAGTACTTCCTCTGCTAGAATCTCTATCGTTTTCTTCCGAGATTTTATCCTCTTGTCCAGTCTTATGAAAACCTGTCCACGAAAAGCGGAATAGCGAAGACCTCTCTGGCGGTTGATTTGTAGAATATTTTCCATTAAGCCAAGTAGAAAAGCCTGATCCAACACTTGGACTATTAGGTACGCTGTTCGATGCTGACTCCGGTTCTTGATGGATTAGATAATTTGTGATGGAACTGCTATTACTATTGGTACGAGATATCACAGAGCCATGCGAATTCCACCTCTCGAGTGACGGTGTAGTAGGTTGAGAAGTCGGTTGGTGATGCCCCTGTAGCATGACGTCCTGCCTCTCACCTTCTTTAGCAAATACACTAACAAATGGAACACTATTGTAATTAAAAATGTCTGCCCAAAGGACTGATCGGTACCACCGAGCGGAATTTGAATTGACTTCCCAGTCAATCGTCAGGGCATGGAAATGTTCACTGAATATTTTGAGTTCAAGCGGTAAAAAGGCCCCGATGGACGATTGAAATTCAGGTTCAAAATCGTCAAATTTCCGAAGTAACTTAGGATAGTCGCTTGCAGTTATGTGAATTAATTGGGGAAAAGCTTTGGTGATGGTCTGAACTATTTTCATTAGAAGATTCAGGGATTCAGAGCCAAGCCAGCTTTTACTCAAAAGTTCGTTTTTCCTCATCTTTGCTTTGCGTCTAAAGGTTAAGCCCAAAGGTCTTTTGGGTCTCAAATTTATATAGAGCTTTGTCGAATCCAAAATAGGATCGTATTCATAATCCAAATGTTCGAAAAGCTCTGCATTTTTGTTAGCGGTTTGACTGGCAACCGCTGAAACTACGTCAATGTCATGATCCTTCTCATGCTCATCAAAGAATAACAAAGACTGAGATGGAAATTTTTCACCTAATTTAGAACTGTTAGCTGTGTTTAGTCGATAAAACCCGCTTGTTTCATTCACAAACTTTTCGTATGCGCTATCATCGAAATAATCATCCAGTGATATGTTGCTGTTCTTAAGAGCGGAATCTAACCCTTCTTCACTACTTTCGCGTTTCGCAAGTGATGAAGAAATTTCTTGAATACTGTCCCTCAAATGACAAATAATTCTTTGATGACGACATAAAATGAATAGCAGATTTTTGGATTCTTTGTAATGCGATGTAATGGAAATCACAATTGCCCTTAATAAAAGTGCCAGCATGTCCAGCTTCAAACCTGGCGAATAAACATAAAGTTTGCTGTCTACATTGCAATTACCCGTAGATTCTGTAGTTTCTGCGGAAGCCAATGAGCTACCTGAGCTTTCAGTTTCTCCAATAGCCGAACTTAAATAATCTTTAGATGCCATCTTAGAAATAAGATGCGACAAAGGAGTACATGCATTGTAACTCAAACCCAGGTAGGTGCCTTTTTTCTCTGACGATAATTGGACTAGATCCTCGTCCGTAGAATTGTTTGGAAGGGATAAAAGATTAAAAAGAAGTTCAAAAAGGTATGATTTTAGGATTGAATTTTGATTCACTTGACTTATCGCCATGTTGGCTAGATGTGTTATGGCAAAATCCCTATAGGTGATTTGGTTGATGCTTCCCGAAGACAATTTGAAGAAGTTGGGGATTTTATTTGTATAGTAGTTGGCATTAAAGTAGTATAACATCTTCGAAAGTACCAGCTTTTTCGAAGACAAATAAGTAGCAAAACCACTTATTACCGGGAGTAAGGTAACTTGCCATTCTGTACAATCCGAATAGTATTTCAAATAGTATATGCACACGATTAGGAGCTTGTTCGCATATTTGTCGGCCACATAGTTTTCGAATGATTTGTTGCATTTCATGAGCTCCCATAATAAAATGACAACTTGCAAAGTAAGCCTTGGTATTTTGGGAAGAGACATGCTAGAATAAGTCGTTGTCTTCGCTGTGGTACTGTTCCTCGAACCGGGAGGACGTTTAGTACCATTTTGATTAGATTTGGAATTAGCACCATTATTGTTAAGTAAATTAAAGGGATTTGACTCATGATCGATTGCACGATCCATTGGTCTCTTGAATAACGTCGCCAATGAAATTAGCATTAATTTCATATCAAATTCCCTATTGAGAGTTGACAAATACGATGTCACTATGTTATTAATTTGGTAACTGACAGGGCAAACGTTTAGTTTGTAAAGGAAGTCATATAATAATGGCTGTGTTGAAGGGGAAATTTTAAAAAGAAGCATAAGATTCAATAAATGGGTGGATGTATTCACAAGTGACTTTCTTAGGGAACAAATCTGAGACTTGGGTATGGAATTGTTGTAAGAGTTTGGTGGGTATGTGAGACCGTTATCATCGTCTTTATCGCGACAAGAGCGGCAAACCAAATTCACAAGTGAAGACACGAGGCAAATGGAATGAAATCCAGGCATCAATGTACACAGAACCACAAGAAATTTTGAAACCTCTTGACCGTAGAGCTCTCTTGAAGATAAAGTAAGCATAAGTCGTAGAATTTCAAGCCTGTTGCAGTCAAGCTTTGGATTAGGTTGCTGATAAGTAGAATTGGTGGTGTTAACACCATTTTCCCACAGTAGAAAGGAGACTTTACCTAGTCTATTGGGCGAAGGGGCAGAGACGGGTACCGTAAGCCCTTCCATGAAAAGCAACTTCAAACATGCTTTCAAAAGCGTCATACCCAGCGGAGTTAGATCATCTGCACCGAGATGTTCCTCTATGGCCACATTTAGCGGATCTGACGAACGTTTAGCTGGTGCGTCTATTGAGACCTTGACGTTAGAGAGCTCGTCAATAATAGATGCGGGAAGAGCTTCTGGAAGGGGTAGAGCTTCAGGAGAGGGGAGAGCTTCGAAAGGCGCCTGCAGCACTGGCTCAATCGAGGTTGCAGCGTCATAATTGAACACTTCGTTGACATTTCTATTCCAAAACAGAGCGTCCTCCTCTTCCTCCTCTGTATCCCTTTCAAGAAACACAGGCATAACCTTTGTTAGGATACGTATGCAACCCATAATTTCTTCTTTACGATTGCGAAAATCCGCAACATCCGAGCAGTTTTGCAGTGCTGAGGTCAACGCACAGATCTTGAGCGCTGCAAACCGGACCAGATTATTAAAATTGTCCTCGTGTGATTCGTGAATGAAGCGCACCTCCTGGGTCGAAACTACAGCATACACATCGGAGGCATCAAAGCCGCTGCGCACCAACGTGTTGAAATAGTCTGAGAACGGATCCTGCTCCGGCACTACCACACTATCGGGCTCGGCACTGTTGTTGCGCGGTCCCTGACAGTATCGAGCTATGGACTCAGGAGTGGCACCACTTGAATACAATGGAATAGTGTGCGGTCCTGCAAGTTGGAATACATGCTCTCGAAACTGAGCAAGCTTCGAATCCGAGTTTCCCATGCCCAAATGCGTATCGATTGCGGCGCTCGAGTCGTAGTTTTCCTTGAAGTGCGGAACTATTTTTTTTTCCTTGAATTCGGCTTTCTCGAGTGCAACATCATTTATGTGCAGAAAACTGCACATCTCAGATACCGATGGGTACACTCAAAGACGTGTAGGCTAAAGTAAAATCAACCCAAAGTTATGTTTAGATACAACTATCTAGTGTGGAAATACGTATTCTGCTACACAGAGAAGAGAATCCCCATTCCATGCCATGCCCTGCCGCGGGCGCTAATGTACAGACGGAGAGAGGAAGGCCTGCTCACCACTCGTCGACTTCAGCGAAGCCGCGCTTGGTACCAAGCATGAGGTCACCAGCACCGAGCTTGTTGCGCATGATGTCATTGTCGATGTGTTCGAGACGCTCTTCGAGCTGGTTTTCCCACATCTCGAGGGAACTAGAGCTGGACACCGTGCGCTCGTTGACAAGCATAGGAGCCTGCTTGGCGGAAGGAAGGGGAACACGCTTGTACTCAGGGATTGTAAACCTTGAGTTATCCTGTACACACAGGTTGGAAAACGTGCTGTCTTGCGCAGGCGCAGGGGCGCGGGGCACCTGGTAACCCTGGTCGATGGATTGGCGAATACGCATGCCTATGGTGGAAAGAGCGCTTTGGCCTGAGTATTGGTCGTGCTGACGCTCGATAGCACTGTGAAGTTGTCTCTTAACGGGGGATTCAGTCGTCATTGGAGCTAGAAGAAAGTGTGCAATGAGCGATAGCTGGGGGGGTGAAATTCCTGATGCGATATCATCTGGGGGCGTTGGCCCCGGCGACGCTGCTTAAATACTGGTTTATTCCGAGGGCAAAAGCCTCTGGAGCCTCCCGAGGGCTCTTTTGTTATGTAAACACGTGTATTATGCGGTGTATGGGTTTACAACTTGTTGTGTAAACAAAGGCATGGGTGTTTGGTGCACGTGACTTAAATCACGATACCAGGTGACACAGAACCCATACACACAGAGGTCCGAACTATGAGTTCGTGGCACTCGAGCCGTGGTGATCCAGAACTTAAGAGAGACTAACCCCCGGAGGAGGCATCGAGAATAGCGAGGACGTAGCTCAGGCATATGTTGCATTTAAAAGGTGCCCAACTGCTCCCAAATGAGGCTTCATCACTGCAGCCAAAAAGGTTAGAATACATATCATCAAATACGGAGAAGTAAAGTAGGTTTATCGTTTCTTGAATATGACGTTTAGGAGGGAATGAGAAGGACTAAAACTTGTCATTCCCATGGATACCGCTGTAAAAGAAGCAATGTCGTCAAAGGATTGTGTCTCGTTAAAGACACAATGTCAGTCTTCTATGGACCAGGAAACAGGACGGTCAGAGGAGCACGCCTTGTCTGCCGGTGTGATTCGACTTCCGCGCGACGTGAGCTCCAGTTTTTTTATTTATCATCTTCGAGAAAGCCATGGGCTACAGATTGCACTTAGCCTAGATGGTGTGTTTGCTGCTTTTCTTTTGATAAAATATGACGCTTTAAATAACTGGAAAGTTTCAATGTGGGTACTCATTTTACTAGTGATCAGTTTTCTTATTATATGCGAACTTGACGTGTGTTGTTATTACGGTGTCGTCCACAAGGAGTCCAAAATAAAATTACTTGAAGAGGTTGTCAAGCAACGTCCTGGACTGGATCCGGTTGTGTGGGATTTGATTGCATTCAACGTCAACCAGTTCATGTACGAGAAACACCTTTTCCCTTGGGCGTCCTATTTTTTTGACGGCAGAGGCTCCCGAGGCTATTTTGAGAAGGCATTTGTGAAACGAATCGCACGTCTTAATGCCGAAAATAGGCGTGCGCTGAGAAGTGCAGACGAACTGATGACATGCGATCAGGCCTTTTATTTTGATGATTTGGTAGGCATCGGCAGTATTACAGTCGAGGCGGTAGAAGTGTACATAACAAGCATCAAAGACAGATGGATGCTAGCAACCGATGTGTCGTTTCCGGATGCGAACCCGAGGAACAGTTGTGTATAACTGACGTGAAAAGGAATTTGGCATTTAGGCACGTTAGCACGCCGAGGCTGAGCGTCAACGGCTGTCGTAAAAAACGACCAAACCCTTCTCGAAGCCTTGATTTGAGACTCGATGTCTCTTTGTAAAGAGGCATTACGGTAGCTGTTCAGCCGTAATGAAAATGGAGTCTGTGTACACTACCAGGATGCTTTTCTTTAACGATTAAATTACCCGACAGCCTCGGAACATTTGTCTAAAGCCCGCTTTGCGTTTTGGCCAGATAGCCACGCAACCATGCTGCAAAGGTAGATTTCGGAGTTGATAGTTGAACACGAAGGCGTCAAAAAAAAAACTGTATATACAAGAGACGTATCAATACTTCACACGTCAGCCCTCACAAGATATATGCCAAATGGAAAAACTTGAACAGATATATGAGGTTTTGAAGAGCCAATTCGTTTCGGGGTATGACTACACGCACACACCCGAGTTCACATTGCCCCGCGACGTGAGTTCCAGCGCTTTTTGGTTCCATTTACGTGAAAACAAAATCCTCTCGCTGCTAGTGATCATTGAGATTTTCATTTTCGCCATAGTTTTATTCGTTCTACTCATTTTGACCGAATGGTTACCGCTGATTATCGTACTGATCGTGTCGCTGCTCGTCGTGCCTGCATCGGTGTTTCTTGGGTACCTCGTGCATTACGGCTCGCTTTCCACCGAGGGCCAGCTGCACTTGCTCAAAGAAGTTGTTGTAGAACGCCCAGGCCTTGAGCCCGCCGCGTGGGACCTCATCGCCCTCCACGTGAACCACTTCTTGTACGAGAACCACCTATTCCCACACCCAACATATTTTTACGATGGTAAAAGCTGTCACAAGTACTTTGAACAAACATTCGTGCGTTCTACATCTTCTAGTATGGGAGACAGGCGCGACCGCCACGTGAACATTAGGCCTTTCATCAAAAACGCCGTCCAGGCCTATGAGGAGAGTTGTAGAGAGCAATGGGCGCGTATGATCGGCACAGTGCCCGTGTCTGCGCCTGACCATAACGCCGACATGTAAAGTGAGAATGATTAAACGACTATAATTATATATCTATATATCGATAGAAGTGTCAGCGTCAATGTCACCCAAAACGGTTTCGTTTCCTTTCTTCCTTTCTTCTATAGTCTTTTACAACCAACTGAATGTCAACCCTGTCTGTTAATAGCGGATTGGGACTGGGCGGGAAACATGATGAGCAGTTTCACAGGCACGTGATTTGCACGTGATAAGCCAAAGTGATCAGTTTCCACGAGCAACGAATTTCCGCGCATTTCCGCAAACCAAAAGACAAAGAGAGGGCAAGGGATATCACGTGACACGCAATACGCATCCTTGGCTTATCGGCTCCATTTTTCGCGGTGGCTCTGATTGCTTTCAAGATTACTTGCAACCTGTTTGGACGCAACTAGAATCCATATCGGAGGACCTCCCGCGGAAGTCTATAGCCTCCCCGTTCTTCTCTTCCCCTTAGAGAAACGCTTGACGTTTCAGACCATCGTACAAAAATATGAACACCCACACACAATAAAAGCCGGAATAGACACGTGACCTCTGTGTCTGAAGCTCGTCATATAGGGGATCATTACGGACGGAAGCAATGCTGCACACTGCGGAGGTTTCTGATTACGTAAACAGATGAGCAGGAAAAAGAAAAGACTGAAGGGTAACCCGGACTCGGCAGGCCAGTACCCGTTCACGTGCCTCCAGTGGGTCTGTCATTGGCTCGCAAAGCGAATTGCCCTCCAGAAAACCGCCTCAGAGCTGCGTCTCTATCGCCAGCACTGCCATTCTCTCGTCATACTTCTCCGCTACCCCACAACGCCAGTTGTGTCGCTCATGCGGCCCTAGTACAATTGCTCATATCGGGTTAACGAAATTTTTCACCAGTTTACCCTATGCACTGGTGACAGCGAAATTATTTCCCCTATGCACTAATGACAGCGACTCATGCACGTAAAGTGACTCGCAATGGGCATGAGGCGAAGAATTTTGCAATGAGAAGAGCTGTTGGAGAAAAAGTATAAATACAGGTCAGCTCGCACGCTGCACAAGGGTTCCTAAAGGCAGATCCGCATTCAGCGTCACTTAGATTAGCATGTCAATCAACGTCAACCTATCTTCTGCGACTACCGTCGAATACGAGCAAGAGTATTCCGCTCACAACTACCACCCTCTTCCTGTGGTATTCCACCGTGCTCTTGGAGCTCATGTTTGGGATCCAGAGGGAAAAGAATACCTAGACTTTTTGTCTGCGTACTCCGCCGTTAACCAAGGCCATTGCCACCCTGAAATCATCGCTGCTCTCGTTGATCAAGCCCAAAAGCTCACATTGTCTTCGCGTGCGTTCTCCAACGACGTTTTCGCTGCTTTTGCCAAGTACGTGACCGAGTTCTTCAACTACGAGATGGTTCTACCCATGAACACTGGTGCTGAGGCCGTCGAAACTGCGTTGAAGCTTGCACGTAGATGGGGTTACATGAAAAAGGGTATTCCCGACAACGAGGCCATTATCATCGGTGCACAGGGCAACTTCCACGGCCGTACTTTCGGTGCCATCTCTCTTTCCACCGACGAGGAGGACTCCCGTAAATTCTTCGGTCCCTTCCTTGACAACACCAGTGCTAAGATTCCAGGCACACCAGATCAATATTTGCGTTACGGTGTGATCGAGGATGTCGAACTGGCTTTCAAGAACGCTGGTGACCGTATCGCCGCCATCCTCTTGGAACCTATCCAGGGTGAAGCTGGTATCGTTGTTCCTCCTGCAGACTATCTCACTCAGGTCCAAGCTCTCTGTCGCAAGTACAATGTTTTGCTCATTTGCGATGAGATTCAAACTGGTATTGCCAGAACTGGTAAGATGCTCTGTTACGAACACTCCCCAAATGTAAAGCCGGACATGGTCTTGCTTGGTAAAGCCATTTCTGGTGGTGTGTTGCCCGTGTCGTGTGTTCTTTCCTCCAAGGACATCATGTTGTGTTTCGAGCCGGGTTCCCACGGTTCCACCTACGGTGGTAACCCACTGTCCTCCCGTGTTGCCATCGCTGCTCTTGAAGTGGTTAGAAAGGAGAACTTGGTCGAAAGAGCCCAACAGTTGGGTGACTTTTTGCAAAGCGAATTGGAAAAGCTAAAGGCTGAGTCCAATGGTGTAATTTCTGAAGTTCGCGGTAAAGGTCTATTAACCGCCATTGTCATCGACCCATCCAAAGCCAACGGCAGATCAGCCTGGGACTTATGTCTGCTGATGAAGGACCAGGGTGTGCTAGCTAAGCCCACTCACGAACACATTATCAGATTGGCACCACCTCTTGTGATCTCTAAGGAAGACTTGTCCAAGGGTGTCGATGCCATCAGAAAGAGTTTGGAGCTTTTGCCTCAAGCCGAGATCGCTTCCCACTAGTTTAAAAATTCTACCTATTCCCTGTTTAATAGCTTTTAAAAAAGAATAACTAATCATGTATCGTCATTTACTCGCGTTTCTCTATATAGTCATAAACATCTATCCATAAGATTCAAAAGGATTATTTGGCAACCTTTTGAACCAAGTCCACGACTCTGGTAGAGTAACCGTATTCGTTATCGTACCAGGAAACCAACTTGACGAACTTTGGAGACAACATGATACCGGCGGAAGCATCGAAGATGGAAGAGTGAGAGTCACCCAAGAAGTCAGAAGAAACAACGGAATCTTCAGTGTAACCCAAGACACCCTTCATGGCACCTTCAGAAGCCTTCTTGACGGCAGCCTTGATCTCATCGTAGGTAGTAGCCTTTTCCAACTTAGCGGTCAAGTCAACAACGGAAACATCAACGGTTGGAACTCTGAAAGCCATACCGGTCAACTTACCTTGCAAGACTGGCAACACCTTACCGACAGCCTTGGCAGCACCTGTGGAAGATGGGATGATGTTGTCGGAAGCCGTTCTACCACCTCTCCAGTCCTTGTGAGATGGACCATCGACTGTCTTCTGGGTAGCAGTCATAGAGTGCACGGTGGTCATCAAACCCTCTTCAATACCGAAGTTGTCGTTAATAACCTTAGCCAATGGAGCCAAACAGTTGGTGGTACAAGAAGCGTTGGAAACAATGGTTTGACCAGCGTATTTGTCATCGTTGACACCAACAACGAACATTGGGGCGGTGGAAGATGGAGCAGTGATGACAACCTTCTTGGCACCAGCGTCAATGTGCTTTTGAGCAGAGTCCAATTCCTTGAAAACACCGGTAGAGTCAATGGCGACATCGATACCTAGCTTACCCCATGGCAATTGAGCTGGGTCTCTTTCTTGGAATACAGCAATCTTCTTACCGTCAATGATAATGTGCTTGTCATCGTGGGTAACAGTACCCTCGTATTGACCGTGGGTAGAGTCGTACTTGAACATGTAAGCAGCATAGTCAGTGGCGATGAAAGGATCGTTGATGGCCACAACCTCGATGTTTGGTCTGGACAAAGCGATTCTTAGAACAATTCTACCAATTCTACCGAAACCGTTAATGGAAACTTTGGTCATTGCGATTATTGTTGTGCTTTTGAGATTGAAGAACTAGTTTATCAGCTGCGCTGTGCGGGTTCTGGAGATCTAAATGAAACATATCAATTCATTGAAATGCCAGCGAAACCCTCCTTATATACTTCATTCGTAGAATATTCCTTCCTTACACCAGCCGTCTACCCTTCCTGGCCATTTGGTTCGGAAACGAATTAAAAATGTGCTCAAAACTACATAACCTTGTTTTCGCACGTTCTGACGAATTCCAGGCACTTCTTGAACTCCAGCTGCCCGTCACCAGGTGCAATTTGCCACGTATCCTGACGCAGCTTCCGGTTACAATTACAAGCAGGAAGCCACGCTTAGTAAAACCATCAGGGTATGCACAAGGGCACAGAGTTCCCTTGATCTCCGGACGACAACGTCTCCCGATTTAGTAATATACGAAATGTGGAACGTGACAGGGATCCTTGATGACGCATACCACGTGTTAAACACGTGATATAAAAGGAATAATCAGCACGTGCAAAGCACGTGATTATAAGCACGTCACATGACAATATCAGATTTTTAGCATTTGCTGATGTTATAAATCTTTTAGTTCACTGTCATTAGCAATACTTAGGGCCCATGGTAAATATAACGGTGGCAAAAAGGCTGCTGGCAAATGACTCAATTCCCAATGGAACGCGAAATGTTACTGCTAGTATCAGTACTGCAGAACTGATAGTCAGCACTGCCTCTGCGGTCTTGCAGGTGTCGAATTCTCTTTGGGCGACGGGATCTGTGCTGGCGCGGGCTGCTTGGCATCTGATAAAGCTATTTTTCCTCCGAATTCCACTATTTGTGGTCGTTTCCTCAAGTGTCAATATTACACTGTCTTTTTCTTCGCTACTTTTTGGTACCTTGTTGATGATATTTTGCACTTACTATGTGCTTCGCAGTCGTTTTCTCAATGCCTATAAGCGCCTCCAGCCGGACGAGGACGACGAAATGATCCTGAAGAACAAAAAATTACAGGAGGACACGGACGCATTGTTCATGAATAATCCCAGTGCAAGCCACAAAGGCGGCTTCTCCTCGTATTTGGATGAATTTTTAAGTGCCATCCGGATTTTTGGGTATTTGGAAAAGCCTGTATTTCATGAATTGACAAAGTCCATGAAGACACGGCGCCTCGAGGAAGGTGAAGTGTTGCTAGTAGATGAGATGCTCGGCTTTGCCATTGTCGTCGAGGGCAGTCTCCAGATATATCACAAAATAGATCAGGGCAAGGCGCATCCATCCGATCACTTCGAAAACCAAAGTGATAGCTTATCGCAATCCGATGATGTTGAGGATGAAATGTCCTCGAGCCGGGATGCTTATTCTCTCAATGGTGAAAAGTTCCAGCTGCTGAATAATGTTAAAGCAGGTAATCCCATTTCTTCTCTAGTGACCATTCTTAAGCTGTTCACAGATCGAAGCCAGCGGCCTTCTTTCTCAGACATCAACCTCTCGATGGGCGAGGATCCTCATTCAGGGCTTATGTCGCCCTATTTGGACTCAACACTTGAGCATCAGCGGGCTGATTTAAATCGTTCCAACCGGCAACAGTCGACCACCAGCCATAATTCGGGCATTGATCCGCATTCAAGTCCCGAACCCATTGCCAGTCATGGTGACGAAAACTTGTCTGGAAGCAGAGCAAATAGCGAAGGTTCCCCATTTGCACCATCACTTCCTGATATCATTGCATGTGCCTCCAGCGAATGTACTATTGCTATAATCCCATCATCTGCATTTAGACGGCTAACGTCAAAATACCCTCGTTCTGCTTCTCATATCATTCAAATGGTTCTTACTAAACTCTACCGAGTAACACTTCAAACCGCACATAATTATTTGGGCCTAACAAGAGAAATCATACATACTGAAGTTGTTTTGAATAGAAGTGCAAGGTTTGAATTGCCATATTATTTAAAGGAAGCAGTCATTCAGCAAATCAAAGAGCGTGAGAACCTTTCCTCAAAACAAAAAACCGATCCCTCCAAGTTTCAAAAGCTGAAAAGACCTAAACTGAAATCTGACAGCTCGAAAGCTGCTGTCCGGCCAAATAGCTTTCTTCAAACTGGTGGGTCAAGACACGTTGTAATTGATTCCCGTGATCATCTCAATCCTGGTGATCTACTATCAAATGTTCCATTATCTAGAAAGGATTTTACTAGTTCTAAATCCCACGTTTCAAAACCAATGTATCAGAATAGTGGCGGCACTTCAGCCAGAACCGTAGACACATCCTCTACTGGTAACACCCAAAAAAAAACCTCTTCAATCTCTACTGCTGAGCATTCCAAAAGCCAACCAAAAAGCGCCGTCGGAAGCTCACTTGATATTGACAATGAAGACATTAGGTTACGTACATTTTCTGCAGCCCAGGACGAAACCGAGGAATCCTCTTGGAGAATGGCCCTAATTGAAGGTATATTTGCCTATCTGGGCATCACCAAAGAAAACATCTTACCTGCTCAAGAAGACTTTTCAATGTCCCTGCGCCGACCTTCCGATATTTCCTTAGCATCGTCCTTTACCTCATCACACCTTGCTTCTAACTCTCTCACATTCCTCACCAGTAATCGAATCAATCGTAAGAGACAAACCACCGAAAAGAAAAAGACGAAGTACACGGAAGAAGTTCCCCGGAATTTTGATTTCGACACAGTCAAGAACGAATTTGCTGATGGATTAGAAACAAAATTCATTCCAAAGGGATCAACGCCAATATCCCAAGATCATGCAAACGGAGGTCTCTATTACGTCGTTTCTGGCACGATAGAAGTGATATGGAAAAATGAAGAAGATGATACAGAACATATCTTGTATTGCGTCAAACCCGGTGGAATTGCTGGTTATCTAGCTTCTTTGATTGGATGCAAATCATTTGTGACTCTAAGGGCCAAAACAGACTTATATGTCGGCTTTCTTCCCAGTAATGTCCTTGAGAGACTTTGCGATAAGTACTTTATGATCTACTTGCGTATCGCTGAGACTTTTGCGAACTTATTGAATCCTAAAATTCTCAAACTAGATTACGCATTAGAGTGGATTCACCTCGATTCTTCTGAGATACTATTCAACCAGAATGACCCTGCAAATGCAATCTATGTTGTCTTAAGCGGCAGATTGAGACAGTTGCAACAGTCTGGTAAAAGAAGTGACTTCAAAAAAAACAAGAAAAAAGATCAACTTGAAAGTGACCACAATGTACAGGTATTAGGCGAGTTTGCACAAGGAGAAAGTTTTGGTGAAGTAGAGGTTTTAACAGCAATTAATCGTTTATCGACAGTGGTTGCCCTGCGAGATGCCGAACTTGCACGTATTCCACGAACTCTATTCGAGCTACTTGCCTTGGAACATCCTTCTATTATGATTCGTGTTAGCAGGTTAGTAGCAAGAAAAATTCTTCAGCAAAATCATGGCCCTGAACCAACCAAATCTATCGATAGTTCAAACGGTAACAAATATGACTTCAACTTGTTGATTCCACCTTCAGAAACCACAAAGGGTTCTGTTATTAATTCAAAAGCCAAGGGAAAACATTCCATGAGTGGTACAAATGGAAGAAGCTACAGGACTATCACTATTCTACCGATCACACAGGGTTTACCAGTTGAAGAATTTGCCGCGAAATTGGTGGGGGCATTTAAACAAGTGGGAAGATCTACTATTGGCCTAAATCAATCAACCACCTTATCCCATTTGGGACGCCACGCTTTTGATGGACTTGCGAAACTAAAGCAATCCGGTTATTTTGCTGAACTAGAAGAAATTTATGAAACTGTTGTCTACATTGCTGACACACCACTAACTTCCTCTTGGACTACTACATGTATCAATCAGGCCGATTGTGTCTTACTGCTTGCGTATGCAACAGTGGACCCAGATATTGGTGAGTACGAACGATTGCTTGTGAAATCGAAATCCAATGCAAGAACTGAAATGATTCTACTTCACCCGGAAAGGTACGTGGAACCAGGACTCACTCATAAATGGCTAAGAAACCGAATGCGGGTACATTCTCTCCACCATATCCAATTCTCAAGTCCTCAATTTATTAGTTCGAATGATGTGAAAAGTTCGCCATACCTCAATAGTTTTATGGACATCTTAAAGCACGGTGAACGTTTCAATAAGATAACAAAGAGAACGCAAGAAAATATCTCGCGCTTATTGCCTGACTCACTGAAGGTTACAGTAGAGAATTTTTCTTCCAAATACATCAATAAAAAGCAAAGGTACTACACTCCTGTGCATACACACAAAAATGACTTCTTGCGCTTAGCCCGTATCCTTTCTGGCCAGGCAATTGGTCTCGTACTTGGTGGGGGTGGCGCAAGAGGTATTAGCCATCTTGGTGTACTGAAAGCCATAGAGGAACAAGGTATACCCATAGATATGATTGGAGGAACTTCAATAGGTTCTTTCGTTGGTGGATTATATGCGAAAGATTACGACCTGGTTCCTATTTATGGTCGCGTTAAGAAATTTGCGGGTAGAATTGGCTCTTTATGGAGGATGCTCACTGATTTGACTTGGCCAGTCACGTCATATACAACAGGCCACGAGTTCAATCGCGGTATATGGAAGGCGTTCGGCGACATAAGAATTGAAGATTTTTGGATCCAGTATTATTGTAATTCAACAAATATCACCGAGTCTATACAGGAGATTCATTCATCAGGATATGCATGGAGATATATTCGGGCTTCTATGTCACTTGCAGGTCTACTTCCTCCCATAGAAGACAACGGTTCCATGCTTCTAGATGGTGGTTATGTTGACAATCTGCCTGTGTGGGAAATGAAAGCTCGTGGTTGTAATACGATTTTTGCGGTAGATGTGGGCTCAGTAGATGATAGAACTCCCATGAAGTATGGCGACTCGTTAAATGGCTTTTGGATTGTTCTTAATCGTTGGAACCCATTCTCGAGGCATCCTAACATCCCCAATATGGCTGAAATACAAATGCGTCTGGGATATGTGGCTTCCGTTAATGCGCTGGAGAAAGCCAAACATACACCTGGTGTAATATATATGCGCCCTCCAATTGAGGACTACGCGACTTTGGATTTTGCGAAGTTCGAAGAAATTTACCAAGTTGGCGCTGCTTATGGGCATGAGTTTTTTCAAGATTTGGAAGAATCGGGCAAAATGCCCAAAATTCCGGGTTCTGTCGCTGCCGCAGGAGAGCAAGATTCTCCATATAGCATGCTTCAGCGGAGGAACAGTGTATAAACAAAAAATTATTTCAACTTACATATCATCTTAATTCACAAATAGGTTCAAATGCATTAAAAGTACATATTGTACAGAATTTCCAGACTTCTACTCAGCAGGGGTGGTGACAAGTGTCACTGTGTCGCCTCTGACAAAAATCATTTCAGAGTCTTTTGTTCTTGACTTCAACTCGCCATCCACCAGTTCGTAGATTGTTTCCGTAGCATCTGATAGAACAATGTTACAGTGTGAGTCAAACGCTTGGAGTGTTCCCGTCAATTCACGAGCTCCACGTAGCTTCACGTAAACTCTTTCATCTAGATTAAGTTTCAGTAGGTCTAAAGGCGTTTCCGATGACATCCCAAATCCGGTGTATTTATAAATCGGGATTGCGCACTCTCAACGTTCTCCTCTCAACCATGTTTAGTTATGTCAAGGTTTTTTACTTTCTTAAATTTCACCAAATACGGGTAACAGAGGTTATCTAGGAGCACGTGAATACTGCGTGACCTCAGTTTTCATTCAAGTAAAAAATTTTCTATAATTACAGTCTAGATAGTTTGAATGCTAACACAATACAGCTGCATTGAATTCGCTTCAAGCTCCTAGAGACTCTGAAAACATCTGGAATCGTGAAAATTATAGGTTCAAATGATTTCAGCTAGAAGAGGGTTTCATACCACGGTTGCTTTGTGTGCCAGAACAAAATATACAAAACCCAAGCCAAAGCCCAAGCATAGGCCAACCGTTAGGAAGCCAACGCAATCAACACATCATTTGAACAACTTGAGTGTAACTGAACCAATTCCTCCAACTGCTGCAAATATTCAAGTTCCTGACGATCACCCACTATGGCAATTTTTTGCTGATAAGAAATACATGAGAAAATTTGACGAGTTAGATAGCACTTCGAGATCATGGACCATTCCGGAGCTCAGAAGGAAATCCTTTGATGACCTGCATTCTTTGTGGTACACATGCCTGAAAGAGAGAAACATTTTGGCTAGGGAAAATCACCTTCTCAAGAACGACATTGGCTCCAATCAGGATGTGTATGAGACTATATCGGAGAAAGTAAGAACTACAATGTGGAGAATTAGACACGTTCTCAGTGAGCGTGATTGGGCCTTTAAGATAGCTCAGCAAAATTTCGAATCAGAGAAGGATTCGTTTCTGCAAGAATTCGAGAAAGAATTTTTAGAAACTCCAGCTGCCGCAGACGAGGAAGCATTCGAAATGGTGGCAAGATTTCAGAATGGTTTCTTTGGCATCAGTGAATACATTGACGAAAATAAAGTTGATCGAGCTTTTGTTGACGGTATGAAGTTCGTCGCTACTTTGAAGCTACGGAAATTCAGTGAAAGAGACGAAGCTATAAGAACCTTTCTTGAAGAGAGTGACAACCAGATACAGGATGCTGGTGAAGCATTTGTTCTTTTCACATCAGAGAACACTGTTACGGCTACGAGCGAGGCTTGCGGGGTAATAAGAGAGTTACGTCAAAAGGGCTCAACAGTCTCTAGGTATGAAGAAATTGAGACTGTGACTGAATATGTCAAACAACTTGCAGCTGCACAAATTGAGAAGGCCAGCAGTGCATGATATTTTAACTGTGTAACATCTGCTCAGAAAAAAACTATATACTTGTAGATAGGATGAAATAGATAATATTTCAGGATTCGTAACTATCGCGCTTGGCTGACTTTCTCTTCGGTCTCCCGGTAACCGAATACTCTATGCTCTCTTCTTCGACAGTTTGATATTGTCCAAGAGTGTCTGTGACTTCAACCTTGATCTCAACCTCAAGGCTCCGTTTTTTTATCATTCCCTCGCTCGTTGCTCCACTTGTCTTTCCAACCTCTTGAGCAAACAGAATCCCTTGCGCCCAACCTGCAAAATCTCCCCACTTTTCTTTGAACATAATGCGTATTAAATCGAGCTCGTAATTGACCTTTTTCCTTGTAACGGGTAGGTCACTATATTGAATTTGTAGTTCTTCGATCTTACTCTTGTTGAGTGTGAACTTATAATCTCTCTGCGCAATTCTTGCGATATGTACATCAACTGGTACAACATCATCCATTTGCATACCTGAGAGACAAACACAATCTGCAACTTTTGGACCAACACCTGGAAAAGCCATGAATTTATCACGTATTTGCTCATACGTCAAATGGTCTTTCCACGATTCTAAATATTGACTGTCTGGTAAGTTTCGCCGATCCTCGACCATTTTTCGAGCTGTACCCATGATGAACTTCGCTCTGTACCCAAACCCAAGTGACCGAAGTTTTTCCTCAGATGCTCTTTCTTTTATTTCATCGCTAGTGGGGAATGAATAATATTCTACTCCGTCGTGTTCACCAAGTTTATTGCCAAACTGAGCGCAAAGCGAATGACACATCTTCGTTATCCTTGAAATGTTATTATTACTGGAGCAAATGTATGAAATTAAGGTCTCCCAAGGATCTTGACTGAGCAATCTGACACCTCTATGCAACTTCATTTTGAAATTTGAATCACGAACCGCCCATTCTGTTCGTAATAATTTATCTAGAGGTACTTCAAGTCTGAAATAGTTCTTCAAATGATCAGCAACATGTGCTGTATCAGGATTAGCTGTTCCCATCACAGAGAACTCAACACACGTATTATCTGGTTGCTTCATCACTAAAATATGATACTGGTTACCAAACCTCATCGTGGTAGAATAGTGAGACTTATCTTTATGATAGATCCACCGAAAAGCCTGCCCGCATTGCAAGACATTATCAAGAGAAAGTTCGCCGGGAGTTATTGGTATTCTGTGGAATTTGATCATCTCCTTTGCTTCTTGAAGACGCGTTACTAAAAAAAAACGCGTCGAAATGATTTAAAAGTTTATCATATGAAACTAAATCATAAACTCTTCTGCAACAGAAAGGGAACCAAGCAAACTGTGGCAAAAGACTGGTAATGGGTTTTCCAGGTCAAAACCTGAATTTAGCAATCAATATATGAAAATTCCCTGTTTCAAACCCTCCTCAATATTCCCCATTCCAAGAAGAGGCTCGCGCTCAACAGTCACACACAATTTGATGAAAAACCACAATACTGCATACCTATCACATACACAAACCAAACGAATCAAGACCTGGGATTCAAGAGAATTGAGCCAACTACTCTCTGATTCGGATGACTGGGATGATGAGCCCAAACAAGCTGTAAAACAACAATTGCCTATGAAAGAAACAAAATATAAAACTTGCGAAAGTAGCGACGACGATGATATAATGCAGTTCTTCCAGGAAAGCGAAAGGCTTGATACTGGCAGGTCTAGAAGAAGCTTAAAAGGAGCAACTGGTGAGTTAGTGTGTCAACGTAGACATACTTCCCATCTCCGCAATATCGGAACTCGCGAATTACATATGACACAAAGCACTCAAGGAGCGCACTGCAAAGAGAGCATACTGAAAAGCTCTTTGAGACCGATAGAACCCGTACTGGATCTATCTAGCACCTTGAAAACGGATAACTTCTCACCTGTAGCAAAACAGGAGCATATCAAATCGCTTGCCAGTGTAAGCACTACAGATTACGCCATAGACGCAAGCATTCTTGGCATTTCTGGAGCTGCACCACATCCGCCGGTTTCTTTTCGAAATGAAGCAGTATCTCAAATACCCAGTACACATTATGGAAATGAAAATATGCTATCAGGTTACGGCTCGGCCATGAAGTCCGATCATATGGCATCGGATCCAAAATATCAAACCTCTCCATCTAGAGACAAAATGAAAGAATCTCCAAGTGATAGTCTCGAACTTTCAGTTGGTGTCAATCAAGTTTCTGAAAGCCCCGATAACACAATCGATAATAGCCTGGAGATTATCGACAGCAGACGACCAGCGATAAGGAATAAAAACCATGAGCTTGTCTTTCTCACCCAGAAGACTAACAGCATTAACAGCATGGCTAAAGAAGAATCAATAGAACCTGACAACAAGATACTAAATACAATAAACAAAAAACTAGTTCAAGGTCTTGTTCTCAGCGAGGAACAAGAATCGGTAATTGACTTGGCCAAGCAAGGATACAATATTTTCTACACGGGTAGTGCTGGTACAGGTAAATCAGTGCTTCTAAGAGTGCTTATAAAAACTTTGCGGAGGATGTATGGTGCGGGCAGTGTTGCAGTTACGGCATCGACAGGTTTAGCAGCATGTAATATCGGAGGCATTACAGTGCATTCATTCGCTGGAATTGGGCTTGGCGTTGGAGATGAAAGAAAGCTGCTCAAGAAGGTCAAAAGGTCAAAAAAGCATGTTCACAGATGGCAAAATATCTCCGCTCTAGTCGTAGACGAAGTGTCAATGATTGATGGTGATTTACTGGACAAACTTGACTTCATTGCTCGCAACCTAAGGAAAGATCAATCTCCCTTTGGAGGTATTCAGATAATTCTTTCAGGTGATTTCTTTCAGCTCCCTCCGGTAAACAAACGTCAAGAACAAGCCACCAAGTTTGCTTTCGACTCAAAAGCTTGGAAAGAAACTATTGATGTGACTATTATGCTGCAGAAAGTATTTCGGCAACAAGGTGATAGCAAATTTATCAAGATGTTGAATGAAATGAGAATGGGAAATATAGATTCCGAAACTGAGGTCGAATTTCGGAAGTTGGCGAGACCGCTGCCGGATGACGATATCATTCCTGCTGAACTGTACAGCACAAGAAATGAGGTTGAGAGAGCCAATAATTCTAGACTACACGGTCTTCCGGGAAAGACAAGATTATTTCAAGCGATTGATGGCGGCGACTTGAGAGATGAAGAAGCAAAGGAGAAGTTATTAGCTAATTTTCTCGCACCGAGAGAGCTGCATTTAAAAGTGGGCGCTCAAGTCATGATGATAAAAAATATTGATGAAACACTGGTGAATGGCTCATTGGGGAAGGTGATAGATTTCATCGATCAAAACACTTTCGCTTTCTATGAGATGGTGCGCAACAACTCCTTTATCAGCGATGAGCAAATGGAAGATATAAGGAAAGGTCGTGGGTTATCTGATAAGGTAAATGAAGAACAAGAAGAAACCAATCAGAAGGTAATACGGAAGAAATCTTTGAAGGAATCGTTTTGCAAAAGTGGCCAGTCTGAACCTGTAGAAAAACTAGGAGAAACAATATTTGACTTCTTGAAAGTGGGTGTAAATGTAAACGATCCAGTTGTGGTGAACAACATTGAAAGAAAAAGGCAACTGCTTCAAGAGCTGCATGAAAAATCAAGCGATCGCAAACTGCCGCTAGTGAGATTTCTGACGCCCGATGGTTCCTCAAGGTGTGTACTTGTGCAACCTGAAGATTGGGCAGTAGAAGATGAAAATGAGAAACCTCTTGTATCCAGGGTTCAGCTACCTCTAATGCTAGCATGGGCTTTATCGATTCATAAGTCGCAGGGACAAACTCTTCCGAAAGTGAAGGTTGATCTACGTAGAATTTTCGAGAAAGGTCAGGCCTATGTCGCCTTATCAAGGGCAGTATCAAGAGAAGGCTTGCAAGTTTTAAATTTCAGTCGACACAAAGTGCAAGCGCATGATGCTGTGGTGAAATTCTACAAGACCCTGATGTCTGCTAATGAGGCGAAGAAACTCTTCAATGATTCCAAAATACGACAGTCGAAGCTTTCCTTTGCACCCAAGAGCACGAAAAAGATGGAAAAACAGAGTGTAGGACCTCGTCAAGACAGGATAAAGGAACTTCTAATGAAGAAAACCAAAAAGACATCCAAGTGCGAAGAAATAAACGATTTAGACACCTTCCCACTGTTCTCATCGAAGAAAGCCTCATCCAATGAGGCTAACCAAATTTAAATAGCATATAATTAGATTAAGTTCAGTTGGCAGCATTATAGTATTTATGATAGATTGATACATCCCCGCGTTTCAATTGTACGCATCATCTCCAATTGCCCACTTAAATCCACTTGATAGGAAATTTGACACGCTGGAAGAAACTTCTTGAACTATCTTTTGTTGGAATTCTTTACTTGACCTGTTATTGCTGAGAGAGAATTTGTCATTAACTATATCTCTGGAGGCTAGTTCCATTTCCAAACCACTCCACTGTGAGACAACAGCTTCGACCTCTTCCTCAGGGCATATATGGAGAAGCTTACTGAGAATTTCCAATTGTAGGTAAATAATTTCAGTGGGAATTTCATTTTCAGGCCAATTAGGATCAAAAAACTTACCCACTTGGAAAACTGTTGACCAGAATTGTCGGCAATCTTTTCTCCCCAATAGCTCTGAAGACTTTTGATAAGCAAATTCAAAGTCCATATCCCCTAATGCAAAGTCTATATGCAAAGACAGTAGTTCAGACGTCTCATTGTAGAAATCTGGAGTTGATGGTGTAATTTCTAATCCTCCGTATAGTCTCTTCAGTATTTCTGTTGTGGTTTTGAAATCTTTGTAAAGACCTTGATTTGACGACAACAAATTCGTAATGATGTCGAATGGCTGATTCTTTAACTCAATGATGTGCGAGGGCTTAAATGGCAATTTTTTATTATTCATTTTAGTAAAACTTAACGAGAATTGTGAGAGTTGGTCTGCAACCTCGAGAAGAATATTCAGGTGGTCGTAAGCTCCTTCTGGAAGGAGTTCTAGAGTCTTTCTTGCCTTCACAATCTCAGGGCGTAAGCGACTCCCGTTAGAAGCATTATTAAAGAATCTCCAGAAATACTTAAGCAAAACTGAATCCTCGATGTGAAATGTTGACCTAGCCATGAAATTGTGTAGGAGATCAAATTGGCCTAAATTGAGTAATGTCTCGATAATAATCGATTCCTTTGTTTCTTTTGATATCTTGACAAAAAGGTAACTTTCATCGGTCAACGATATTAGTTCTTCTAGGGTGCTAGTCGTTAAGGTAGACCCTAACACATTTTTGCAGACAGATGAAAAGTAAGACTTTTGAGCTAGTTCGCTGCCTTGGCTCAGCTTGTAGATATCCTTGAGATTGTAAATCTGCAGAGTATCCATATGCTCAGCATAAAACTTCAAAGTAAGAACATCGGGGGTATTGGCGAGAGAGATTTCGCTCTGCAGGGAGGATAAAATTGATATGAATTCATTAGAGACGTTCATTCTTATCACTTTGGAAATGTTGGCACCATTTTCATAGAGAATGGATAGGATTTGCTTTTCGAAACTGGCTCTTAGGTCATCTGGGAAGACGTGGCCCATTTCTAATACCATGTGTTTGAATAAATGATAATTTGGCATTGTGTCTAGCGGGAAATCACCAACGTTTAATATTTCAGCCAAGAACTCTTCGTAGGAATGGGAGAACTGGATGTAGGGAATGATCTCATAAGTTAGGATAGGGCGAAGAATTGATATTGATAAATCTGTGACAGTCTCCGAAGTTCTCCAAAAGAGATTTAGTATATTGCTTACAGTCAATCCTTCAAATGTGGATATTGATAGGTGATGGTTGGAGCGTTTGTTAAAGTGAGCTAATGGTTTGAGAATACCAGATACCCACTTTTCAAAACTCTGATTGATCTTAATCTTAGAATTCCACACTGACTTGTAGAATAAGGGGTCAGCATGAACCAAGTTGCAAATAATAACACGTGCTTTCAGTAAGCTAAATTGTTCATCGTCAATGTTTACTGTTAAGTCATATTTTTCCAACGTTGCTTCAACGTAGCCTTTCAGAGCGTGGTATCTACTCGTTATCGTATCAGGATCCATCTCAACAGTTGCAATCAGATTTTCATCACCATTTAAAAGTGAAGGAAGAATGCCTTCGCAATCATTCACTTGTTCAGTTAGGCAATTCATTATGATGGCGAAATTCTTAGGATCGTCCAGTTCTGGCCATAAAACACACAGGGCTTCAGCGGCATCTTTCCTATTCAGGCTATTAGTTCCTCGAACTAATCTTTCAGTGTTTTTCAAATCTGCTCGTACCAAAAAGCTGCAGAATAAGAGATACAATTGCTCCTTTTCCATATTTTTGGTTTCTTAAGCAGGGCATGTGTATGATCAAAATTTAGATGAGCAAAAAAAATCAACCTCATATTCAAATACTTAGAAACAGTAGAGTTGGCAATGGGTATTGAGGATGAAATTAGACAGGTAGATAAAAGGCTAGCGGTTTACTCACCAGATACTCAGCTCAACAACTATATCAATGCAGCTTCAGATGTTAACGGGCTGTGTTATTCTATTCTCAACGGCAAATTGAGCGATGAAGACGATTTGACAAAAGAAAAACTGAACAAACTTAAACGTGAGATTCGTCTGAAACTCATTGAAGCCCAGCTATATATCGATTCAGAAAAGATAAAGACCAAGATCGAAGATGAAGCCTCCCAAGAAAACATAGATCAAATAAAGCGTCAAATGAAAGATAATTTACCTCTGATACAAAAGTTAAATGATGAGATTAGGAGAAGAAATCATATGCTGAAATCAATGAACGCACATATTAGCATGGCTAACGATATCCTCGCTGACATGTTCAATGGAAACTCTGAGCTTAGCGCTACAAAAGAAAAATGGGAAAATATTCTGGGGGCGACAGCTTTTGCTAAGCTATCCAGCTCAGGAGTCTTCAAATCACGTATAAGTTTTAAGGAAGGTGTAGATGGGGATAAGAAAGAAATTGAAGAGTTGGTGGTTTATTCCAATTTCTCAAAGGATACTTCAGCTTTGAAAAAAACCAATGAGTTGGTGAAAGGCGACATAAAAAGATTAACTGAAGAGCTAGCGAGCTATAAAGCAAAATGGTCCCACAACGCCGAGGTTTTCGATAAAATTTCGGAAATTTTGAAAGTTGAGATGGCCGAAAGAAACATATTGAAACCTGAAGAGCCGGAGGATAAAGATGAAGAAGAGGGGAGAGATAGCGGCAAATATACTCCGCATGACTCAGGGCCAGAACTTGATGAGCTTGAGGAAGATGTTGATGAAGCAGCAGAGAGCGATGAAAAGATTCTAGATGACTTCGGCAGCCCGGTGAGAGACGGGCCCGACGATCAGGAGAATGAAGACGTGGATATGGAAGGTGAGCATTCTAATGTGACAAATTTAGCAGAGAAGGCTGAGGGTATCCCAGATGATGCGGCTCGAAGCCTGGGTATGAAATCAAGCAGTATGTCGCCAGAAACTCCAGATATAGAATAGTTCAACTAATAACTTGTACAATTAAAGCAGTAAAATTAATAGCAGTAGGCTGATTGTAAGGGTAATGCCTATCTAAAAGACACGTCAATACGAAGACAAAGGCGGTTGATATGATAAAACTCGTTTAGCTTTAAAATTATAAATCTTTTATACAAAAAACAATTAGCAGTTGTTTTTCATTGAATTTACACAGTTTCCAAGATCTCATCCTTGAAACCAGAAGCGACCTTCTTACCCTTTTCTTCACCAGAGGCTTCACCGTGCAAGGTCATCAAGGCACCCAAGTCAAACTTAGGTTGCTTCAACAACTTAACCTTTCTGATGTGGACGTTTTGCAATGGGAAGATGTCCTTGGTAGCGTTCTCGATCTCCTTGTTGATGACTTCTGGGATCAACTTGGAGGTCAATTGAGCCAAAGTAGAGTTTTGGACTTCTCTGGTCAAGATCTCGGAGATGACCTTTCTGATGGCTCTGATGTGAGAGGACTGAGCGTAACAAGTCTTCTTGATTTGGTTGGATTGTCTTCTGGTGAAGGCAATAGCAAAGACTCTCAAGACGTAGTCGTCAGCGGTCTTGACGGTGACGTTAGCCTCGATCAAAGTTTGCCACTTTCTGACCATGGATCTCAACTTGTCGGCAGTGAAGTCCATACCGTGGAAGTTGGTCAACAAGTTCTTACCTTGAACTTCATCGACTCTCAACTTGACCTTTCTGAAAGAGTGGTCTTCAGAACCTTGCAAGTCAGCCAAGCAAACCTCCACGACTCTGCCCTTCAAGAAGTCAGCGGCGTTCTTCAAACCGGTGGACTTGTTGACCAAAGTCTTACCAACGTTTCTGTTTTCGAAAGTGGATGGGGCCTTGATATCGTACCATTCCTTTCTGGTGAATGGGTCAACGACCTTCTTCTTCAAACCCTTCTTACCCTTTGATAATCTCTTGTTCTTACCAACAGCCATTTTCGATTTGGGTGTGATTTACTTGATGCTTGTAAGACTCTACTATGAAAGTTCAAGGTATTCTCTTTTGTCTAATCTCATCAAATTTTCAACCCGCTGCGGTGCAACGCTGAGCGTACCCATCCACTCCCCTTCCTACCGCCGTCCTCCCGCCTGGGAGGCGGCGCACCGGGAACCCAGGTGCTCTGGGCGGAACTCCAGGCAGAGCTGGACGATCTCTCCCCGCAGTAGGCGGAGGAGGCTGGGCTGGGTATCCAGCCTAGCTTACAATTGGCCGCACGTATCGCTCTAGGTGGAGGTGTGGATGGTGCTTTCAGAAAAGCTCGTGGGACAGTGCTGTCGACACGACACAGTTATCTGGGTTTTGAGAAACAGTTTGATTTTTTAAAGGACCGTGGTTGTAAGATGTATAGGTTTTTAAATTTTATTTTTATTTTAGGTGTGTATGGGTTTAAAAGTCATATTTGTATTTTGTGCCCTAATATTTGTCATACGAGTGCCCTAGGTGAACGTAAACAAGGAAGACTAGAGCTTTCCTCGAACTCACGATAATGTAAAGGGCGCATCAAATCGTCGCAAAACACGAAGAGAAGCGGTCTATACACGTCATGTCGCTCGCCACCAGTGATACACCTGTCCTACCGCACCCAACAAATACTTTCACGATCAAAGTTGGGCTTATAGGGGATGCGCAGGTGGGTAAGACGTCGCTAATGGTAAAATACGTCGAGAACGTGTTCGACGAGGAATACACGCAGACGCTTGGCGTCAATTGTCTGGACAAGAAGATAAGACTTGGGTCTGCAGATATCTTGTTCTATATTATGGATCTTGGGGGACAGCGAGAATTCATTAACATGCTTCCGCTCGCGTCAGAGGGAGCCAAAGCAATCATCTTTTTATTTGATCTGACACGACCCGAAACATTGAAATCTATCAAGGAATGGCATCGACAGGCCACAGGCTTCAACGAGAACGCTGTGCCACTACTAGTGGGCACCAAATACGACCTGTTCGTGAACATGGACCCTGAGTATCAGGTGCAGGTCTCTAAGCAGAGCATGCGATACGCGCAGGTCATGGACGCACCTCTGATATTTTGCTCCACCTCGCACTCGATCAACGTGCAGCGCATTTTCAAGATCATAATTGCAAAGATTTACAATCTCACAATGCGTGCGTCTGAGATTAAACAGATAGGAGACCCACTGTTAATCTATAAGTATCTGGGTAATTCGCGTAGAAGATCACCTTCTTCATAAATCAATGGTACATCTGGCATTTTCGTATATATAGTATATACACACTCTCTAGCAGATACTTGAGACATAAACAATAATCCTCATTTATAGCGTTTTCAGCACTTTGTCTTGCTCTATGGCCCTTCTCACGTCCTCCGTTGACACGCTGAACTTAACTGCACTAACTCTTTCATTTTTCAAATTTTGCTTAATAATAATGCCGGCCTCAATGAGCTGATTTATGACGTAGTCCCATGATATAATTCTCAACTGCTCTGCGGTCAAATCTGATCCTCCTGTGAACAACACCTCATGCATCGCTACAACATATTTATTCTTACCGTTGGCATCGATTGATGATTTGATTTCATCCACAACGTCTCCCAAAGACTGTTCTTGGACACCTGTTTTCCTTACGAGGTTTAAAAGCGCGTAAAGAAATAATTTGCCCGTGAAGGATAGACTTTTTAGAAATATACTGGTCGGAGAATTGACAGTTTCATTGAGGGCTTTCATTATATGCGATATTTCGACGGTTTGTGTTTCTTCTTCATCATTCTGATCTCCTTTCTCGGCATCTTTAGAGGCTTGCCCATCGTAATGATAGCCATGCGTTTTCATATAATCGTGTTCAGCAATCTCTACCGCTCTCTTACATGCTTTCAATGCTCTTCTGGCATCTCCGCTGACACTTGCAATTTTCCTTGAGGCAATTTCAATGGCATCCTCTGATATTTTTAATCGCACCTTTTTCATGCCGGAAGTATCAATATTGTGTTCATCGCCATCATCCATAATCATATGAGCGCTTCCGTTTTTGACATCTACGAAGAAAAAACTGTTATTCAAGCCTTTCAATCTCAAATTAATGATAGTTTTTAATTCATCATGGTTGTAACCTGTGAACATGATTCTCGTAAACCCGATTCTAGATGACACTTTATTACCCAGCTGTCTTTCAGGCAAATCCATGGTATTAGCAACCGCTATCACAATCAATTTGGCATTTGGATAAGTGGTCCAATTGAAGAAATTGTACATCACATCTTGGCTTTTAGTCACCAGGGCGTCTAGCTCATCTAAAAGAACAAGTATTGGTCTTTTCTTCATCTTTGGTACCTTATTGAAGTAGAATTCAAGTGATTCCATTGCAGCACCAGAGGTTAGTCTCTCACCAGAGATTTTGTTCCACAGAACTTCATAACTATCGCTGGGTTTTATCATTTTGAGACCATTTATTTCGACATATTGGAAATTGGGCAATTCGTTCTGTTCTGCAGATTGCAGCAACTCTTTTACAACCTCACGTACGGTAAGAGTTTTTCCTACTCCAGGCGTTCCTGCAATGTAAAGAGTTGTCCCACTACCAGCTTCAATGGCACTGTAAAGACTTAAGTAAATGGACGCAAATTCGTTTTCTCTTGCAGGCAAATAATCATCGAAATTACCAGCTCTTACTATTTCATCTTTTCCATGCGATGTATACAATTGTTGTTTAACTCTTGAAAAGATAGTTTCTACGGTCTGCTGTTTTTTGGGGCTTCTGAGTTTATTCTCAATCGCAGCGATGTCCATATTGATACGATCTTGATTAAATTCTGCCAATTTGGTCAGATCAGGTATATCCTGTGGCCGTTTGAATCTTCTTGAAAATGGTGTGTACGCTTTTTTAGCGCGTGAAACGTTTTTTTTTGTATACTTTTTGATTAATGTTGCAGGTGTGATGGGAGTTTGCTGCTTCTTTGGAGTGGCAGGTGTAGAGTCCAAAATTTTTCTAGCCTTTCTTGTTCTCCCCTTAGGACGACTTGAAGTTCTCTTTCCGGATCCGCGGTAAAGTTCAATCTCTTTATCTTCCTCGTCCTCGTCTTCGTCTTCTTCCCCTTGTCCCTCTTCAATGCTATCATCATCAACATTCTCATCCGCATGAGAATTTTCGTCAATTAAACCAGAGTTAGCTGCACCCTCAACATAGTCTATATCGTCTGCCGCATCTTGAAATTCTTCGTCATCACTTTCTGAAGGCTCGGAATCGGAGGTTGTCTCTATTGGGGAGGGACTTCTGTATTCACCAGCGTTTTTTGATGATTGAGATTCATTCAATTCAACCGAATCCTTCGTTTGCACAGTATTTAGCTCGATTTTTTCTCTATCGATGGTGTCGATTGGCCTCGATTGCGTTACTACTGTCCCTTTCGCCGGAGGTAACTTTTCATCTGGGGCTTTCGTTCGGTTTGAATCCAATGACACTTCACCTAACGAATCTTCTCGTATCACCGAAGAAGTACGATCGTGCAAAGGTGACTTACTGCTGGCCCTGTCTATGTTTGTTTCTTCAGGAAGAGCATCCTTTTTTAGGGCTTTTGGTTCTTCTCCGACTTTCGAGACATTACGACGTACACTCTTCATGCTTTTTTGAGCTGCTACCGTGAGACCTTGGAGATAAGTTTCGGATTCTTTAGGGTACATTGATGTCACTTTCTTTTCATATGAGTGTATGTCAATATTGGCAAATGCGGTTCCGTCTGGTTCGCATGCCAAACGTACTACGAATGTATTTTCTTCCAGTTTTCCATTGCGTTGATATTGTTCTTGATCTATGATATTAGCCTTTCCTAAGAAATCTTTCAATTTGATTTCAGAAAGCTCAGCGGTGAGATAAATTTCGGACCTGTTACACTCTGTGTTGAACTTTTCGATGTAAAAATCATCAGAACTGTTTTCATCGACAATTTCAGGACTCAAGCACGCATAAAACTCTCTAGGGTTGACCTCGAACCATCTCAAGTAAGAAAACGCCCAAAGTTCAACCACATGGTTCAATGTGTTAAGTCGTATTTCATGAATCATGTACAGAGAAAAGGAATTGATGCTTTTTTCTTCCACTATAACAGTGCTGCCGCAGCCGAACTCCACGCCATCTGATTTGCGCTGCAGATATATGTGCTCCCTTTCACCTGTTTCTTTCTGCACTCTTCTCCTGCTTCTTCGCAAAAACATGTCATCCGATATAATCCTCCCCTCGCTATCCCTCCTAATCACATCCCAGCCCTGCAGATCACTCAATGTGGCTGCCATTGTCTTTTAAGAGAATATATCTATTTGCGAGATGTATTTCTGGATTTTATTGACCAAGTTTATTGGTTGTTTTGATTCGTTACAGCCGTTGTCGTTGAAAACGTCCTGATCTTCATTCATCATCGTATCAAGGCACATTTCCTTGATAGGGTCTTTAACCAAATTTAGTGCAGAGATCAATAGAAGTACTAGTAACAGTTTGCATCTTTTACAGCTTTCAAAGGCCTCAACAACACATCCAAAGCAGGATCATGCGACTGCGTCGGCTTCTCAAGTTCTTGACAAAACCCTTTGAAAATCTGAATGCGCTGGATCGTCTGATACAAATAATAAGGCTCAGCTCATCAATTGTGGTTTTAAGCATGCTGTTGGTGCTTACGTTGGGTTCAAGAAGTCTTCCCACCCTTCTATACATGGGAAGACTTAATACTTCGTCTATTGACATTGCACAGGGCCTTTTTGATGTGTTGCAAGAATCAGTCGAGTCATATACCGCAAGTAATATTAACAACGGCGTGGGCTTAACAACATCTGAAATACTGATTTTAACAGAATACACAGCATCCCAAATTAAGGAAGTTCCACGGTACGTTGTGACATCTGTGTATGGATGGTGTAAGATTCATAATGAAACCACGGAAGTCGACAATTCAGGCGATCTATCCGAATCTGCAACTGCTAGCAATAAAACCGTTTGCTTTGAAAAGGGGGCGGCGTACATTCTTGACTATCGTCAGTTACTGGAGACGATTGGACTGGACATCATTTTGAATTATGCATATGGAGATACTTCGGGCGCATCTTCTGCTTATTTGGAATATATTTCACAGAACAAACAAAAAAAGGAAAGGATGATCAACTTAATGTACTTTGTAACTTGTACCCAATTTTTTATGATCATACTTCAGCTATGGTACTACTCCATCAAGGGCAAGTCATTAAATGTGTTGAAAGAACAACTGCTGGTTCACGGAATTTCTTTCATCTCACTGCTGATATTTGTATGCACTTTGATTGCCGTCATCAATCTCGCTATTATAAATTTGTCCCTGCGATCTCGCGTGGAAAGCGAACTAGAAACTTTTGGTATGTCCTATCATTTAGGTGGGTCTTGGTTTACCGTATTGTGGTTATTCGCTATTTTTTCATGCATTTCCTGCCTCGTGTGGTCAGGCTTGGAATGGTGTGTATCCGATAGAACCAAAAATTCTGATAATTTTGAATTGGGTGTGACAGCGACTGCTAATCCAAGTACTGAAGAAGAAGAGAGCACAACTATAATGGGGCCACTGCTGCCGAGAAGCACAAGTCAGCTTCTCAAGCCACCTCCAGTTAGAGGTCAAAGCTCTAAAGTACCACATCTTGAGATATCTGATTCAGAATCTATTGCTTTACAAAAGACAAAGAGCACGGATAGTGAGCTTTCAAACTTGAGTCAACAAAATGTTGTTGTCCCCCTCTCTGCTTTTCATGTTTAATGTTTGACGCATTTCTGTCGCTAAAAACAAAAAGCTTAAGTCGACACAAAAGACTCTTTTACATATCAAAATTAAGGCATAAATGTTATCCATCCTCATCATTGCGCAGCTTATGCTCAGTTTATTCAAGCGGAAAAGAAGGGCCTTCATATGCGTGTCGATATTGTGTGTTGCTCTCGCTCAGTTGTTGATGCATATGGTAAGCATATCTTGTACGTCAAAAACGGGCGAGAGGTTTTGCCATCCACAGTTTACCTTGACATTTTCGGGGCCGCCAGTAGGTAGTGATGGACTACTATTGGCGCTGAAGGATCTTCTGAAGCTATTGTCATACATGGCCATAGATTTAGGATCGCACCACAGTCTCCCGCAGGACGCAGACTACGATGAGATCAACCTTGTTAATACTTTAGAATCGTCTAATACTTTTAAGGTTAACTTCTTGGGGTATTGCAAGGATCAGCCGATGATTCGGGAGCTTAAGAATTATTGTACAAAACACAACAGCGGACTCGATCCCATTTCTTTAATTATGAGAGACATGGGCATTCAATTCGGGCTTTTGTCATCGAAAAATCCCAAGATTATGGGTGAATCTTTTGTTTATACCTACAAATTAGGCTTAAGGGCAATTGCCGATACCTCAAGGAATCTGGACAAAGAAAATAATATGTTGAGAAGGTACCTGAAAGGGTTCTCGGGCGACCCCGATTCAGAGGCTGATCGAATTCAAATACAGAAAATAGTCATATTTGCCAACTGGCTGCTTTTCACGCAAGACTTTTGTTTGGTCATAAACTGGCTGAACTTGATAGAATTCATTTTGAGTATATTGGCAGTACTGTTGGCGACGCTAATGACCCCAGTCATTTTGAAGGGTCCTAAAGGGAAATTGAATCTCTTACGATTGATGGTTGTGCCTACCTTCAAAATAATCGCGGTGTCAGTTATTCTTGCTAATTGCTGCTGTAATTTATCTTCTACCTTGTGGTTCGTGGTACTACGCAAGGCAGGACGCTCAGTATTGAAAGGCACAGATATCTACAGTGTTCGGTTAGGGTCTGGATTAATACTTTCTTGGGTAAGATTACTCTTGGAGTGCACTCTGGCTTGGATTGGATTTTATCAAGATTCATTTTCCAAGCGATATTTGACAAACGACACTGACAACACTGAGGATATTCAGTTGAAATCCCTAGAGTTAGCCCCAGCACGAGAACGCTCGATATCATCAGACACTACTGTTTAATCAAGCATTGGTAGTTGATCTTTTAATTTATATACTACTTTAACGGACTCTCAAATCATTTATACTCGATGGGTTTTCGACATGTGCTGCTTATCCCGTCAACTAAGAAAAAAAAATGTTAACCTTCAAAAAAGTTGTACAAAAATTTCAACTCATTATAAGGACGGATAAAGAGACCCATGGCAAGTCTCAAAACCTTCGATGCTTTTCGTATGTTCTTCCAAGATATATTATCTATCGCGTCACTTGATCTTAAAGCATATTGATCACTAACAAGTAGATACAGCTAAGACAGAAGCGCAACACGTGGTAAAATCCTCAAAGGGTGGATGGAGCTCCATTCTTACTTATTTATTCCTCCTTTTCATTGCCTGGAGTGAGTTTGGTAGTTACTTCGGTGGCTATGTAGACGAGCAGTACGCTGTTGAGAAGCAGTTGCGGGAAACAGCGCAAATCAATATGGACTTGTACATTAGTACGCCGTGTAAATGGCTGGAGGTTGTTGCAAAGGATCAAACCAAAGATCAAAAATTCGTATCTGAGGAATTGTCCTTTGAGGACATGCCTTTTTTCATCCCAGCTGGTGTCAAGGTTGGAAAGAGAAACGAGCTAATTACACCTGGTTTGGACGAAATTTTAGGAGAAGCAATTCCTGCCAAGTTTAGAGACCGCATAGACACTACTGGATTTGAAGGCCATGAGGGGTTTGATGGCTGCCATGTTTTTGGCTCAATTCCTGTGAATATGGTTCGGGGCGAATTGCAGATTACTCCAAAGGGTTTTGGACTACCCCACTATGGCAGGGCCCCAATAGATGAGATCAATTTTTCACATGTTATCAATGAACTTTCTTTCGGTCCTTTCTACCCTTACATTGACAACCCTTTAGATAATACGGCCAGGCTAGCTGGGGAGCCATTTAAGACCTATAACTATTATGCATCTGTCGTTCCTACCATCTACAGAAAGCTAGGAGCCTCGGTACACACTAGTCAATATTCGCTGAGTGAGGTCGAGCATACTTTCAGCGAAAAGGATAGACGTATACCAGGAATATTTCTCACATACAACTTCGAGGCACTCACAATTACGGTTAGCGACGAACGAATTTCTTTTTTTCAGTTTGTTGTTAGACTAGTAGCAATGCTATCTTTCATTGTTTACACAGCATCATGGGCATTTAGACTGGTTGACAGTGCTTTGGTGCTTATTTTTGGGTCAAAGTGGTCCCTTCGCTACCAAGGTGACAATCGTAATTCTCACGGAATATTGGAATAAAAAACAACATTGTATAGTAATCAATAGACAATAAGACCTAAAATTCTCGAGCAGCGAGTATCAAGAATGAGCAAAGATAACGCGTCAAGTTCAACGAGGTCTGAAGCGACTAGCCACAACTTACATGAATTAGCCGCCGAATGGCAGGGAAATGAATATAGGGATAAAGTACGTGTTGAAATGCTAAAGCAGGAAGTTCTGCAGAAAGTAGAACAGATCACTTGTTGTCTCAGTGCGGACGCAAAATCTCCCAATGCAGCCTGTGATCCAAAACCAGTAGCAAGGTTGGATTGGGACGAGCTATATGAGGTTTCTGCCAATGTTATGGATGTATACACTAAGGAGGTTGACGACTCCTTAGCCGCCTTGGACAAGTTCTACCGTGTAAGTGTAAGCTAAACATATTCTTCCAACGGTGAAAACCACTAACCAAATGACAGAAGCAGTATTTATGGCAAGAGGCCGCATTTACAATTGATTCTCATAGGGGTGCGCTGAGAATTGGAACCGCAGAAGATTGGATGAGAAATAAAGAAGCTCATTTGGAATATATGCGCCAGGAGCTATCCTCATCAGCTCAAGTAATTAAGAAAACGATTGAAGAGTTATCTCAGAAGTGAATGTTTGTTTTCGCGCCTTGCTATAGCAGTTCATTTTATAAAATGATCATACAAAAATATTAGCATTCCATTGACTTCACGTTTATAGCTGTGAAATATTGCTCAAGATCAGCGCTAATTATTAGTAATTTTATGTGCCTCACGTAACGTCAAATACTATTTGTAGCAATTTATAGTCGGAATATGATAATAATCATAGAGCGAAGAATAGTACAGCTCTTCCCCACAAAGAAAGCGAAACAAGCCATCGCACGCCATGCACAACAATTTCATTACGCCCCCCAATTCTTTCGATGATTACTTTACAGCAAGAGAATCTCTTCCCATTGGAGCCCTCTTTATATACAGCTACTCTGAAAACTTATCTGAATCAAAGCATCAGCTTCTTGTGTCATTCTTTTGGCGCCATATTTCATTTCTAACTCACATCATCTCTTTTTTCGACATGCCATTATCAATGTATTCCTCAAAGTGTTTCTTCTCAATGGGTGGGAAATTGAGTACGGGCAAATAATAGTAATTAGTAGTTCCATGCCAAAAGCGGTGGAGATCAGACCATAAACAGAGCTCAGATCTCTTGCATAGAATTTGTGACAAGATCATAAAGATCATCTCTCAAACACCATTTTTCAGATGAAAGACTGGTAGTACAGCACTCTGGTTCCGGAAGGACAGTTTTGTATAAGCTAGTTTGTAGCACACTTCCTCCATATCGTGAGCGAATTTTGCCAGTAAGAAATTATCAGAGAATTATAAAGTAAGAGCGTTGTAGGTGTCGCTTTTCAGCTATTTATTTGTAACACAAGGATAAAGATTAACGTCTTTGAAAGGACCCTGTGGGTATTTGATATTATGCATGCATCCCTTCTTGATCAAAGTAGGAAAATATGAGCAGACACAATCCTGGAATAAATATTGGAACTCACAGAATGCTCGTTCCATAGCAGTTCCTTTTTTCATTACAATGCGCATACAATATTCAAAATTCCTAGCTTCAAATTGAACTTCAACGGTTTAGTTCGATGGTGCTTGAGTAACTCATATTTATTCAAACCTGGGCACCAGGTTTTAAAATTTAACTATGTCTCTTAGTAGTCATTCAGCATAAAGTCTGAAACCAGGTAATAAGAGGATAAGTAAGCACAAAGATTTGGAGACTCTAATTCTTAACTCAATAACTGCGCATGGGATGGTCTTGCGTTTCACTTATTCGTTTGAAATCTTCATTCAAACCTAGCAACCTTGGCTTATATATATAAATTCTTAACAAAGTGACATTCCTTCTTCATCTGAAAAAGCTCTGATTAAATATTTAGACTATTCAACCTTCATTTTCTTGGAGGGTCTTCCGTCCTCATCCCCTTCTCCATCAGTGTTACTCACACTGGCATCTGAGTCATATTCTTCCGCTATATCATCGTCATCTTCAGCAGAGCTGTCTTTGAAGTCTTCATCAACGGATTCATCATCTTCTCCTGCGGAACCCATGTTGACATCTTCATCATCACTGTCAGATCCTAAGGCAGTTTGAAGTCTTTGTTGAGCCTCTTTCTCTTCATTCTTGACTCGCAGGTTTTTAGACTTCAAGAAATTTTCCAAAAGCTGCTGCTCTTCTTTAGAGATATTTGCAAAAGTTGTGGAGCCTCTGTTCGAGCGTAATACAACCTCAAGATCGAAAGTTCTTGCTGATGTGGTAGTTTGGCCAGCTCTTGATATATTGATGGCGCTGACATCACTGAATGGCATGTATAAGGTCGGCTTCGTCAAGAAAAGGAACGCGTTGTCAAGAGGATATAGATAGCCCTCATTTGCCTTGAATGAGCATGAAACAGCGCATTGGTCATACTTGGATTTGTATTGACCGGGGACAATAACTCTGCGTCCCGTCAAACCCTTCAATACATGACTTAGTACAATATGAGTTTTAGCATCATATTGCTTCATCAATTTGTCTTTGTAAAGGGTTTCAAATTCTTCATCTTCGACATTGAGTTGTACTTCGGTTTCCTCATCCTTTTGAAACTGAATAACCAAGAATGGATAAGATGTTTGACCCTGGCGCAACGGAGGTTCTATCGACAACACCATCAAGTGATGAATATCATCCGCTTTCGGCAAAGAGAAAATTCTTTGTATTTGACGGTGTTGCAATTTATACTCGTATGTTTTACCCCGAAGCCTAATGGAATTTTTGTAGATATCAATATCGTAACGTCCTCTTGGAGTGGTGAAAAATACATCTTGAAAAGAGACTATAGCATCACCAGAAACTTCACCAATATCAGCCTTTTCTTTTAATTCCTCATAAAAGGCCTCAGCAACAGTTTTTCCTCCCTTTGCTGCTGTTTCAGAGTCTCCCGTTTCTCCAGCTTCGCCCTTTTCGGCGTCTTCATCCTCATTCTCGATGGTTGTCCCTGGCACGTAGAATCTCATTTCTACCATTTCATCACCAGCTGGTTCATAGTTATCCTCCTGTAAATCAAACTCAATCGCTACTTCTGTCTTAGAGGTCAAATTAGTATTGCTTATATGAGCATACGGAATCTCAAAGGTAGGCTTACCGTTCAGAGAGAAGACCATTTCATTTCTAGCCATATCTGCTTTACCCCAGTTCCAGCCACGCATAGAGTGTTCTTTTTGCTCAACTTGGACTGAGAATCTCCTTTGGAAGTCATTCTTAATTAGGTTGTAGTCTTCCTGAGTAAAGCCATCTAATTGAATAACGCCCTGATTTTTTGTATTGATTTTCAATTCATACCCGCGACATCCTCTGCTCCATTGCACAGATACTAATTCTGTGGCAGGGAGAAGTAAAGGTGCTTTTTGCTGATTGGCGGACGATCCTCCGCTGCTAGACACTTTCCAACCAAGACCGGAATCAGCAATGCGAAAACGTCCGTTAGACTTTGATTGATTCAGGTATATCCGATCGAAATCAGTACTCATTATAAAGCGAGAATATTTTCTGTTCGATGGCGGTTCACTCGATTGCTACTTAGTTGATATACATCCTTCTTGGACTACGCGTCTTTTCTTCAAGAAATTTCAATTATTGAATGAACGCCAATAGAAATCATATAAAACGGCTGTGCTGAAATTTAAGATCTATTTAATTGAACTAAGTACAAAAACAACGCTTAAAGAGATCTTAGAGAGACTCTTGAACACCCTTCAAAAATTCCACAAACCCGATCGCACCAGGATCTGGGATATTAGAGGAGTTTCCAACGTAAGATGCTCTCCCAAACTTGGCTTCTGCCTTTGCGGTTGACTGAGCACCCTCGTCTGCTGCTTTCACAGCCTTGTTAAAATCATTAGATGAAGCAAACTCTTTCACAAAGGGCTCAAGAGCGTCTACTAAAGTAGAAGCACCTGGTCTCGCTTTTGTGTACTTGTACAATGTTTCTAGAGCAGTTTCCATTGCCTTCCCAAGAATCTCAGGTGTGACTGATTCGTCCTTATTACCTTTGCTGGCCTCAATCAAACCATGGGATAGGCCAGAGATTAGAATGGCGTATAGGCCACCTGAAGTACCACCCATGGAACTTTCGATGTAGTCGGCACACTGTGCCAACGCTTGTGAAAGATAGTTTTTGTCCATCTTATCTAGATTCTCAGTAATTCCCTTGGCACCATCCACCAATGTGTAGCCACAGTCACCATCACCAACTTTTGAATCTAATTCGGTGATGTGAGGTTCGCTTTTAATCAACTGCTCGGCACCCGACTTCATCATCTTTGAGAAGTGATCAAAGTCGTACCTTCCTGCGGGTTTCACTTTAATGTCGTCTCTCAATTGATCTTCGTCAACGGAGGGAGCAGCTGAGCTATCATTAGTGATATTTGGCCATCCTGGAGCGTCAGTAGGAGCGTTTAATAGATCCGAAACAGATTTTACTTCCTTAAACTCATCAGACAATTGTTTCGAGGCCTTAGAAGCATTCAAAAGAGTAATGCTAAAGCCGTTACCATTGAAAGATGTCATAAGAGTGCCAGTGATAGTTTGCACAGGCTTGATTTTCCAATCTTTCTCCAAGAACTCCGTAGCTTTGTCAGCAATAGCTGAAAGAATTAGGTTGGAGACACCACCTAGGTTGTTCACAAGTAAGATAACCTCATCATCTTTATCAAAATCAACAAAATGTCTATCCTCATCACTAGGATCTAGAAGTTTTGGAAGCATGTATTTCTCAATGAGTTCCTCAGTAGAAGGGATTGGTTCCAGAACTTTTACACCAGGCTCGTTGTGAATACCCATGCCCAATTCCATTTGCTTAGCAGACAGTTCGCTCTCGAACTTTCTACCTGGAACTTTGCAGTGATCCAAAGAAGAGCCGATTGTGACTAAATTGTTGGTCACAATCTCCACCACTTTGGCGCAACCGTCCAGGCCATACTTTTCAGAATACTTTTCAGCAAAAGCACCGGTAATTTTGTGAGCTAAAACAGTCCCAGCGAGAGCTCTCCGTCCTACAAGGCCACCTTTGGCCTTTCCTACAGCGACATCATCTCCTACTACAGCGACTCTGCATGGGATGTCCAAAGCTCTTGCTCTTTCACCTGCCAGGCCGAAATGCAGAACATCACCGGTGTAGTTCTTGACAATTAATAGAACTCCAGAAGAATGCTTACTGGCTAGCTTGATTGCGTTCAAAATTTGCTTGGTGGAAGGGGAGGCGAATATTTCGCCACATACGGCGGCACTTAGCATCCCCTGTCCTACAAATCCAGCATGAGTAGGCTCGTGACCAGCACCACCACCTGATATTAGTGCTATCTTATTGTCATCAGTTTTTCTCATCACAATATTCTCACCTTCGACCAAAGTGAGATTAGGGTTGGCCAATGCGAACCCTTTCAAACTTGAAACTAGCGGTTCGGATACCTCAAACGACTTCACTGTCATTGTTTTAACTGTTTAAGATCACTCTATTAAACTACCAGAGAAGATGTTTGGACAAATTTTATGTAAATTGTCTATTTTCTCGTTAACTAACTTTATATAGGTGGCCTTGATGAGTGTCCACATCATTTGCTCATATAAAATACGTCATCTGACACCACCTAACAACTCACCAGAAACGATCCCACTAAATCCCTCTTCAAACTACAAATATCAAAGGTACCTTTCTAGTTGGACATGATTAACCGGAAAGTATCCGCGCCGCTTATTTCGTAGCAATCTGCCATACCACCAAGTTGTATTACTTTTCTTGATTACCTGTATTATGTCACCATTCCGAAAAGCTAGGACTTGCGGTTGGCTGGATTCCGGCTGGTAACTGCAAATCGCCGTAGCGTATAATGTGGAAACTGTGCCATCTGCAGCGTTGTCTTCGAATTGAAACTTAAAAGTATTGGAAGCGGTTGTCAAAGAATCCCTTAAAAGCCGTGAAGAGCAAGTTATTTTGAAACGGTCGATTTGTTTGGCAATAGGATCAAACCGAAGATGAAAACTGTCTAACACGCTAGCCTCAGAGTGCACGTATTGTTCTGAGAAATGCAACTCTGTATGTCCGAGTAGTTTTCGAACTTCAGGGCAATTGCCAAGGAAACTGTACAAGGTGTAGGCAACTGTGTACGTAATGTAAAAATAGTTAGGAAACCAATGCGACAGAAAATCCTGGAAAAAGCGGAAAAAGACTCTTAGTTCAACTTTAAGTGTCGCATTGATAGACTCAAACTTAATCGCGCTCAACTTCATGTTTTTGTTGTATCGCAGCTGATTCTGCTTTTGTCTAACTGAGAGATGCTTACTGTTCTTAGCTTCGAGATAATTGAACTTGCTTGCGTATTTGTTATGCTCCGAGATGATTGACTGTCTTTCAATGACTGTTGCCTGGATATGGCGACAGATTTCCTGGAGCTTAAGTAAAGGTTGTTTTGCGTTTTGTCTCAGCAGCGCCAGGTCTGCAGTAATCTTGTCGCGGGCACGCTCCAAACGTTTCCCAAAGGCAGCGACGTTGAAGACCGACGATTCTGTCTCTGGACTAAATTCCCAAGGTGAGTAAATGCCATGATTAGGATTATACGTGGGCGAATTCTGCAGCTTCTTGGAAATAACGGAACTACCCATTTCGAAACTGGGCGAAGTCGGCGTATCATAGTTGTCCGCGTTCTTTATTCGACCGAAACTCTTCGAGAAGTTAATTGAGTGCTCTAGACATGAGAGGATAGCCAGGCTATATGTATCACATTCGGAAATTAATATCTCTATACTATTTCTATAGGCTTGGAATTGGCGTTCAAGTTTATCAAATCCTCGATCTTGTTTTCGGCTACTTCCCTCAGCATTTTTCTGTGAAGCACGATGATCTTTTCTTATCTTTTGTTTGAGGTTATTAGGAGTAGGTAATGGGTGAAACATTTCACTGCGGTGATTTGCTAGAGTCAGATATTTGTATATGATTCCCGCACCAAAAGCTCTGTAGTTTCTACAAGTCTTCAATTATCTAGTCCTTTTTGTGGTTTTAAACAATGCCTGCTTAAGCTAAATATTTTTATCCATTATCATGTATCGCGATTTTTTGTTTTCCGACGCGAAATCTTTGAATCTTAATTAAGGGTGGCCATGATTCGTGCCAGGCCATGCCAGAATTGATCTTGGTTTTTGAGAGTCTATTTCATTTTGATTACCCCCGTCGAGAATTTGATCTATCTCTTCGATGGGATTATGCAGGTTCTTTTGCCGTAATAATATGTCGCTGTATGCCTTCTTGAAATTCTGTAGTATTTGATTGAGACTATCCACAAGCTTGTGTTTAAATTCCATGTCTGAAAAAGAATTTGAGGATGCCATATCTCTGAATTTAGCTACCAATTGCCATGCTTTTTTATGCCGTGACGTATTCTCCTTGTCATCATCGGTAGGTATCTCCGATGGATTCAGGACCACTAACGTTGCATAATATAACATCACATAAACATGGATAGGTAGAAACTGAAAAATATTTCGAATATCATGATCGTTGGTCGCAAGTTTTAAAAGAGATATTGCTGCTGAATATGATATTTCCCGGGAAGCATTCAATTTGTCCTTTAAAGAAAGTCGAGAGGTTTCTGATTCTTCAGAAATATGCCAAAGTTCAATCAGTTTGCTATTCGATCCTTCAAAGAGTGCCGATTTCTTACCCTCCAGTAGAGGCTTGGTATTTATATGCATTCTGGCGAAATTGTAATAAAGTAACGTAGACTTGAGGCACCATGCATCGTTTTGAATGTTTATATTTTGAAGGGCAATTGTCCAAGATATCATCCATCGATCTAAGTCTACATTATTCTCCCATGGAATACCAAAAGCCGATGGCTCCACTAGAACCATGGATGCTTCGAGGCATGAAGATGTATCCTTGGAATCCACTTTAGTGTATTTGTTATGAAAGACCGCTTCCATTGCCACGTGGTATTCCAATTGAGCCAGCATCCTTATATCCTTGAGTGAGGGCCCTGTGACAGGAATCTTATCGTGACCTACTTCATTCAAAAGCTCCAATTGCCTATTGCTTGCGAAGCGTACGTTTGCATTATCGTTTTCGATTAAAACACTTTTCAGAAGATGATCAGGAATCTGCTCGATTGTATGCGATCTGCATTTTTGGATAATAGGTTCTGTCTGTTGGTAGATTGAAGGGCTTTTATGGAAAGTTAAATTTTGATTACCATCAACAATGTAAAGGAGGTACCAAAGTTTCCACAGTTTTTGAGATTTGAAAGATATTTGATCAAATTGATCAATTCTATTAATTCTCGCTAGTTGTATAGCAACCGCAGTGAACATTTGTCCGGATTCAAGCCACATAGCAGCAATTATTAGCGCGAGTATCGTATGTTCGATGTGAGTACACTTATCAGGACGAAGAAGAAGCTGTGAAGTGAACCATTCGAGACTGGCTCTGAATAGTGGTGTTTTTTGCGCAAAGCAAGAGTGATGAGCACAAGCGACTGTGCAGATAGCAGCTAATAAAATAGGAGAATCATTCCACAATTCATGACCGTTTAAATCACTGACATCATATCCGTACATGTGGGGAGCAAGCTTCTGTGAGAATATCTCTAAAAGCTCTTCCGCCATCGCCACGGAAATGAAAGGCGAATCTCGAAAGTCCTTGATATCGGAAACCCCACCCCTTTGCTGATCGGAAAACTCGCTTATCAATTGACTCTCGAGATCCTTGACAGAAGGCAGCGCAACCTGTGGTTGTGCATTATATTGGAATGAATGCTGCTTTTCTGAAATCTGCTGCTGGAGTAATTTTATTTGCTGTTGCTGTTGATTCTGGCTTGTGTGAAGCAAAGCTAATACTGATTCTAAAGCATTTTCAAAAGTATTGAGACGATGATCTACCGAAGTTACCCACCCACTCTTGTTTGAAGTCAATGTACTTACACTTTCTAGAGGGATTTCTTGCTGTTGCATGGCCTCGACGCCAACACTAGGGACCTCGTACGGGAAATAACATTTCAAGTTATGTTTCAAACATCGCGCACACGGCAGGCTTTCTTTGTACAGGCACTTAACTTTGTTTCTCTTGCAGTTGGCGCAAGGTTTCGTGCGTTTCTTCAACTCATGAGTTGCCATGAACTATAGTGGCAAGGCTAGGCCGTTCTTGTTCTGAGGATTTCTTCATCCTGTCATTTTTGATGAAGAAAAACAAAAATCACAGGCAAGGATGTACTATAGGAGAATAAATTAATTGTAAGATTTGAATGTCGTTGTGAGATACGGGTTAGCGGGACATTAATCCATCGTCAACTGATCTCCGGTTCTTTACTGAAAAGGCAATATTTGCGTCATTAGTATCTTATTTTCTATTTTGGCACCCGTGAGTTGACAGGTCATCTGAAATTTCATTTGGCGCTATACTTCGTGAAATTTTCATGTTGAGACTAGAATTTAGAATATTTTCTAGGTATGAAGAGAGACACCAAGCGCTTCCTCCAATTATGTCTGGCCAGTTCTGTAAATGGACTCAAATGGCATTGAATGTTATTCAAACGATGCTTCTTTGCTTCTAAGGACTGCTTTCGACGATTACGCCAATAGTTAAGATTTTGGCTAAAAACTATGTAGGCTAGAATTATCTAGTGAACAAAAATAATTCGAACTAACTGTTAACCAGCTACTGACATTTGGGAACGCCTAAACCCCACGTAACCGGGATTTATCGTAATTTTCTATTTGCTTTCGTCGCTTTCAGATGTCATACTGCTTCACGTAGCTCTTTTATGATCATAATTCTATTCAGATGTATGTTTAACATGATTGGTTACGCAGATTCCTTTGTGATGAACAATTGAATGCACTGAAGAAAAAAAACTTGGAAATCGAACTAGAAACTTTGGGCACCAGTCATTCCAACTATTATCTATGTTTTGCAGGCTCTTCGACGAACCTATCTTTCTTCAAAATGTCACGACAGATAGGGGACTTGGAAACCTTGTCAAACCACTTCATAATTCCGGGATGTTGAGATCTCCAAGTTTTTCCGAGAAGAGTAGAGAAGCCGAATACATAAAGGCTAGCTACCATCAGGTCAGCTAGCGTTAAGCGGTCAGCAACTAAAAATTCGTGAGCATTCAAGCGATCTTCGAATACCTTGGCAGCTTTGTCGACAGACTCGAGTTGAATCTTAACAAGATCTCCATGATACGGTAGCTGGTCGATTGTCTCCAAAAATGCCTCTGTTAGAGGCATCATGAAATCGGAATTAGCAAGGGACATCCACCTAACGACCTGTGCACGCTCGAGCGCGTTGGTTCCAAGTAAATCTTTCTTAATATTCTCGTTTTCCGTAGATTCGACAAGATACTGGACAATGGCGATTATTTCAGTTAAATGAGATCCATCAGGGAAAACAACTGCCGGAATTTTCTTCAACGGAAACTCCTTGGCAAACTCCGGAGATGCAGTGGCATCTCGTACCTCGAAATCCAGATTGAAATAACTCACAAGAGCCTTTGGTAAGGCTCCTCTTGGATAATTGTTGACAAAAAGTGTGGCTTTGTGCATATTGAAGAATAATGGTAGTGACTTCACCATTTTAAAGGGAGGATAAGAAAAATGCAAGTTTTGTTCGAGAAAAAAGCACGCCCCTAAAAAATTTATTCACGAATGACAAATATTCGATGGCGAAATTAATTACGGTTACAGAGGGCCGTCAACGAACATTATTGATTTATATCCCCGATATTTGTCTAACTTTACCATTTGTTTACGTCAATTAGGTCTTTTGTCCAATTTAGTGAGAAATAATGGGGGTAAAGCATGATATCTAGCGAGGGAAGAAATCCCTTGATAAGCCACATATCTAATGTCGATTTGATCGACGTCTGAAACTCTCTATGTGAATTTGAATTTAGTCACACAATTTCGCCGCAAGCATCTTCAACATGCTTATACATAGGTTTTCGATTGATCTGTTAGGCTTTGACGCCTCATGTAACGTCACATTTGAAATCCCTTGATTTAAATGCTGTTGATGAAATACTGATGGCGTATATGTACTTGACTGATTAGTCTTGGCTTTGTATTAAATGTTCTAAATGGTTTTGTTTACTTTTGTTCGTCGCCAAGTTATAAAAAACGACACATTTTTAACAAAGTGACAAGGCCAGCCTTGATCATAACAAAACATAATTATTGTAAAGACAATTATTGACTAGCTTGGAACGCTGTATGATCAAATTTAAATTCTTAGTATTTTGAATATTAGACACATTCATCTTCTTTTTTTCCATTTAGAACCGTAACTATATCTCGAGAATATACCACGACACTCGCAGCAAGGCAGAAAATAGTCAGCAACGAACAGGTAAAACCATAGATAACCCCTAAAACATGGAAGGCATTTGCTGAGACATACTGTCCATACTGTCTATAAAACTCTTCGGTAGCAAGTGCCATGGTACCTAAGGGGAAAGGCATTGCCCACCACCCTTTGTGAAAAGCCAATATGCTAGAGTTGGATGGCGCGAAAGAGTAAGATATGACTGATAGTACAGATATAATAGTGAAGAGTATACCTGCTGCTATCAAAAAGAGGGCCACAAGCGCACCACAAACTTTGAATGAACAAATAACCGCTAAAGTGTTTATGCGATCATCTGGAGGAAATTCGCTGACAGGATAGTATAGTTCAATGTACTTTTTGATATTATTTGTTAGAAGTAAAAATCCAAAGCTCGCCTGTCCAAAAGGTCCGATCTGAATGAAAATGGTAAAGACTTGCTTGAAGGGAGGAATTTTGTTGACATACAAGTTCCAAATGTACGAATTTAAAACAACTATTGTTAATAGGAATGCACTGAACCAAATCAAGCATGTCACAAAAAGGGTCATCGTCTGAATACTCTCACTCGTAGCTGTAAATAAAAGCTCGCTCATGGTGAAGGTGCCTCCGCTGGAACTTACAGTGATGGAGGGGATCACTGTCAGAAGCAGTATTGCGGGGATATTTTCCATAGTCACTGAGGCACTACACTTTCTCCATATTAAGAAAGTTACACCCCAAGTGACTGTGAGAGAAAGACCTATGTCAATCCACCATAGAATGTAAACGAATAAGACCAGTCCTCGCACTGTTTGTAAATCATTTAGCTCATTATCACACAGTTGAAAAATATAATTGGTGAGGACTCCTAATCCCATTGGAAACAACCCCCAGAATACGCTGATGCTCGAATCTTGAAAATAAATGTTAAAATAAGATTCAAATGATTCTCTTTTGCAGACGAATAGCATGTTTGCAAAGAGAAGCGCCAACATAATTACAAGCAAATTGCACGCTATTCCAAACATCACATAGGAGAGAAATCTTAGTCCATCAATTTCATAGAAGAATGAGTGCAAAATGGTTGACGAAATTCCAGTCCCTACGACTGTCACAAACCAAAATGGATTGAACTGCTCTATTAAATAGAAATGTAGAACCTCGAAAACGCTTCCCATTTATTTATAACTTTTGTAATATATATCAAGAACAAAACATGACCCTCTACTTGATGGTATCCATTAAATAGTAGAACCTTCATTCTCCTCTCATCTCACTTAGTAGAAATGCTTAGTCAAGACAATTTTGATCGGGGATATTTTTTTCCTCTTCAATGTTGTCGGAGTTTTGTGAAAATGATAGGTGACCTTCAAACTAGTCAAGAAGCGTTCCCTGGGATCTCAACGGATTTAAATATAACTATGTAAATGTGTGGTAACGGCCATTCGCTTGGGTGCAATAGTCGATTCGTGAAAACAGAGATTAAGAATAAAATGACACTAAATAAAATGACACTACTTTCGCTTCCCTGTGAAATCCGAGAGCAGGTAGACAAGAAATATATTAACGATTGGATATCGCTTACATTACTTGAAGTGCTGGGAGATGAATACGCCACTGTCTCTTTCGACCTATACTATTGGCTTTTCAACAAGAAGTATTCTCCTAATACGATCAACCTCGCTTTTGTTCATGATTCACTGGAAAGTGTTTTATGTCAATACAATATTAGGGGAACAACAATTGTCAAAGAGCTAGAGAGAAGACTGCTTCTAAACTATCTCGGCGAAATCGGCCCTTTGGAAAAGCAGGAGACTGCGAAAAAACTTGAGTATGCGATTTCGCAACTTGGCCAACAAGAATCAAACAATGCAAGTGTCCCATTAGAGCTCTGTGTCGTGTCAACAACGCAGCTTACAGCGATGAATAGGCAAAAATGCTATAACTACATCACAAATTTGCTTTCGCAGCTCTTAAACGGAGATGAAATGATCGTCGCACGGCTTAGGGTAATGAGTATTCTCTACCCAGATGTGCCACGCGATGTTGACATGATAGTTCTTTCCCAGAAGCTGAAAAATGATTTGGGAGTTGAAGCAGAGCGGTTTGTTGCTTCTCTTCAGCATTTTATCATGAAGGGAAAATACGCCTATCAAGTGAAGAAAGAGTACCTCTAAACAGCTACTCAGTAATTTAATGCGCCATGTTTAGATCCCACTATATATATTATTAAGATTAATTTCTGTGAAGTATTGTCGACTAAAGAACAAAAAAAGCAGCAGTCACTTGATTCGTCAAAACTTGAAGTACGAATTTAAATATGTATCTCTACAACAATTGGCTTGCGTGGCGTAATGGCAACGCGTCTGACTTCTAATCAGAAGATTGTGGGTTCGACCCCCACCGTGAGTGTTTTTTGCTCAACACAACAGAAATATATCCTCACTGACGATGAACCTTTGGTGACTACAAATCATAGCATCTCATCCAATACATCACTCTATATCATGAAACAGCAATTAAGAGAGTTTTTTGGTCCTCGTCGCCTGTATTTTGTATGTGGAAAGGTGTATCAAGATCAATCTTACGCTAACAGGCTTGTTCATTGGTTTGTGCTGCGCAATTTGCCCGTAGTCCCCGTAACTCCAAGAGGCGGAGAAATACCACTGGCTAATGGCAAGAAATCACTCGAAATCAGCAAATCCATCTCAGATGGACTCAATGCCTCTGAACTTAAAAATTCAATTGATGGCATTAGCGTTTGTTTCGTAACCCCACCTCCCATAACACTTTCCATACTGCAACAACTGAAGGAAGCAGAATTACCAGTGCGCAGCGTATGGTTCCAGCCAGGCTCTTGGAATATGGACTGTGTTAAAAGCGCTGAGAACGATTTGCACATTGAGGGTTCGAAGGTCATTAACGACTGTATTCTGATGAATGGACACGCCAATTACGTCAAGAGCGAACTCACACAAGAGGATTGAATTTTCGAACATGTTGTAGTTAAATGAGAAAACTCGATGCGATTTGCGGTTCACGCGGTTTCGCAGCTAAAGCAGTATATTCTTGTATTATTTAATAAAATTATCACCTTTTGTGAAATTTAGTCCAATTAATTTCATAAGTGATCATATAAAAAGGATATCAAGGATCTTCCCGAATTTTGCGCCAATTTAGGATAAATGCCTATGCCAGACTTCTATGATGTTTTTGTTTTGGTAAAAAACTGTCTTATCTGAAAATAGATAATTATCACCAGAAGTCATACTGAGCAATGACAACAGGAACCGACATTTTGGAGGAGCTAAGGGATATTTTGATCCCGAAAAGCACGATTAAAAGTCTCATGAAAAGCAGTTTATTTGAATTGGAACAAAGATTACAAGAAAGTAGCATATCCATGATACCCAGTGGCAGTGACCGCCCTTTCAAGAACCCCAAAAATGAAAATGATACTTTTTATTTGGCAATTGATTTCGGTGGCAGTACCTTGAAAGTTGGAGTTGTCTCTCCTGGTAGCTTAGAAGTCAGTCATATTCGAACTACTCCCTATGTTTCCAACGTGGTGGATTTGAAGTTCTTCCAACAACTTGTCAACTGGATTTGCCAAGAAATTGCACACTACATCAAGGTTTCTAAAGCAAATGATTGCTCAATTTTTCACGTGAGTACAACATTTAGCTTTCCTCTTAATGCTTTCGATGAAATTACAACCATGGGTAAGGGATTTATTATGACAGATGATATCAAGAATGTGAGCCTATCGGAAATACTTGAAAGCTCTTTCAAAACCGCACTTGCCCACAAGGAATTCACATTTGATGTAAAAGTCCATGGTATAGTTAATGATAGTATCGCAGTCTATTTGACTAACAGAGCTACACATCGCGATAGCTATCTATCTTTGGTATTAGGAACCGGCATAAACTCATGTTTCCCCTTGAGCACCGAGAAATTACCACCGTTCAAGAAGTCAGCTTATCTGCAAAACGTCCTTATTAATTCAGAAATTGGGTTTCTGGGTCATAATTTTATTCAACTATGTCAGCATGACCCTGAGCAACTAGATTCTCAACCGTTTATGCCCCTTGAATACGTTACGGGAGGGAAATGGATTCCACTTACTCTAAAGAAAATACTTGAATATTATCAACTATTACCCAACACTCTACTCGAATTTGATGGTAATCTCATTTGCCAGATACTGGAGGGAACGATGTCAAATGTGTTTAAATCACATTTCGTGCTCGTAAAGCAGATCACGCAACTTCTAATCGAACGAGCTGCTATGTATTTGGCCGCAGTATTGCTTAGTATTGCTGTATTTATAGGCAAGCAGCAAAAAGTTCTGAATGTTGGCTATGTTGGGTCATTCCTCAAACACTGTGAATATTACCGATCACAAACAAAGCTTTTCACTTCCGGCTTCCTGCAGCTAGAATTTCTTGAAAACAGTAACTTAATTGGTGCGACAATAAGTACGTGGCAAGATCTTCATGAGTTGGATGACCAGATATCATAACCGCATTGTCATTAGAACAAAACACGATGCTGAAAATTAGATCGAACGCTTAACGAAATATTGTTAATATAATAATAATGTCAGAAATAATTACTTCATATCTATTTATGAACTTTGGTTCCAACAGCACTCGTTACGCTAATTGCATGATCCAAATCATGGTCCAAAACTTTTTCGTTGCCTCCGACAATCTCGTCCGCGGAGTAGACGCCCGTGACTTCAGCCAGATTGAACTCCAGTCTTTCGAGTCTCTCTTGTTCCATGACCTTATCCAAGTCCCAGTATCTCCACAAGAACAAGACCGCGAAGATAGCACCAAGACCTGCAAGGACGGCAAAAGGAATGATCAAGTGAGGATCTTGTAGAGAAGGAGTGACAATTTCACCCAGAGCCGCAGAAAGAGCACTGGTGAACAAAAATAGCGCCATCACGAAACTTTTCATATGTGGAGGTGATCTTTCAAAGGCAATCTCGTAACCGGTAGTCATAGCAAGACATTCGCTGAAACCAGTCAGCGTGTACTCTGAAACGACCTCCCACATGGAGATTGGAGACACACCATTTCCCTCATTGGCACAGTTAGTCGAATAGTAGCCACATGGACTGGTTTGATAAATACGGTACTGAATTACCGCACCTGCAACACTGGCACACGATGCTACCATGAAACCGGCGAAAATCCTGTAAACTGGTTTGAAGTTGATTCTGAGCCTTCTCAAAAGGGGGTAAACCAAATAATCAAGAACAGGCATGAGAACGATGATAGCAAGAGGATTGAAGTTGTTAATCAAGTCATTAGGAACGCCGTTACTGGTCATAGATGCGGTTTGAGAAGTTACAATAGAACCAATACCACCATCATTGATGTTGTAAATAACGTAATAGAGGAAGATGGCAGAGGCTCCAATGGTGATCTTAGTATCTTGGACTAAAGAATCCTTGTAAAAACCAGGCTTGTTCTTTCTCCAGCCTTGCCTACCCATCTTACGTAGGTTTGAGGGTTTAGCATACTCCCAAAATTGACCATTTCTGTATCTTCTGACCCAATTACCCTCAAAACAAACCTTAAGTACTTTCAAACAGTCTGCAAGCAAAGATTGGCCTGATGGAGGCTCGTCCTTGATCACCCTACCAAGGAAAAGTAGCACAATTGGCATAATCAAATAAAGGATCAAGGGAATAAGGTAGGCTAACCAATAACCGATATCCTTGGCACAATAACTGGTAGCCAGAGACATGAAACCACCAATGTTGATACTCCAATAAAATGTCATCGTCATCCGCTGAAGGCTTGCATCACGATCAACAATAACACGTTCACCTGAGGGTAGCACCTTGACAACATCGGTTTCATGTGGATACTGAGATAGCAAGGTAGGCAATAGGACTGGTTTAACAAAAGAGGTAGACACGGCCAACGTAATAATACCAATGATACAAGGTGCCAATGCAGACTGGCCTTTCGCTAAAACCGAAGGAATGGCACCGATAATGAAAATAACATGAGAGATGATACCAAAAATAACACCAACCCATAGCATCTTCATACGGCCCCAGTACTTATCGGCAACGTAACCTGTGAACAGTGGGAAACAATAAGCCAAAAATGTCAACAGCAAGGTAAGAGCTGTAGCTGTTTGCAGTCCCATCCCTAGTGCACCTGCTGATTGATCAGAGCCTTTAGGTGGCGCACCAGTACCACTACCGCCTGTAGGAAGAGGTTGCTGGATAAAATTATAAAGACGGTCACCTGTACCGTAATAGGAGGCTCTTTCAGAGAACTCGATCAAACAAATGAAGTATATGTACCACTTGGGATAACCGATCACTCTTTTGAGAGTGCTTGCTTCTTCTGGTGTGGGCTCCTGAAACTCGGACTCATATTCACCAGAAATACCGTCGATCTCATCGACGAGCACCTGGTTCTTCTCCAGGGCAGATAACTTGTCACTTGACATTTTAAACGTTCGAATTCAAAAGAAAAGGTCTTTGGACATTATAAGATCAATAAACATCACCAGGAATGAATGGGCATTTACATACGATCAGAATGTCAGGCGAATTGTGTCAAAACATGCCACAGTCAAGCATAACGGATCAACTCCTTCAGATAAGACAACGTAGTAATGATATGTGGCTGCAGTGTTGTCTCCTGGAAGATAAAGACCCCCAAGATTTGAAATGTGTCAAACAATTTCGGTCAAAGGCACGCACCGTGTCGTAATCGCGTTGGCGTAGGGCCCAACAGTTTGCGACAAATTCTGAGTGCTCGTAACTGCTTAGGGCACATAGTAGTGCCGCAGGACACGATGAAGACGAAGAGTGCGGACGCACGCTTCAATCTAATCACCAATGCACATGCAAAAATCTACCCATAAACATGATAGCGATCTTTGCCACGCCTTATCATAAGTTGAAGAAAACCGAGTGCGAATGAAAAGCGTTGGCGTGACATCCTGAGATCAATGCTGAAAATGCAAGACACTGAAAATGCTACTAAGCCCTTTGAACCCTGTGGGGTCACCCGCATGCTAAGCTAAGACGGGCACGCATCGCCTTGACCTTCTGTTGCTGGTCACTCCTCTTATTCACTCGCGGCTCAAAAGAATGCTACGACCACATTTCGTCGTTCTTTTTTTGACCCTTCGGAATGTGTCAAAATATGGCGGTCGAGGTTGTCATGCGATTAGGCAACGTGCGGCATCAAAAAAATGGCATGTTAGATAACGCAGTAATGTGTCAAAAAAGGAAATCACTTAAAGGAAATTCTTGGCCGTACAGACTTGGCGTAGGGAGAAACCTCGGCCCGGTCCTATCTCGGTTTCTCGACCTTAGACGGTACCATACAGATGAAGCGTAGTTGGAAGGCAGCACTTAGCACACTCGCGTGGTTCAGGGCTTTCTTAATACCAAGCATCAATCTCTCTCCCAGATAACATCAATCTGAGATAATCATGGGCGTCATCTTCTCAGCTGCTATCACCAGATTCGGACGGGGTGTAATTGTCGGCGTCACCTGCAGGGATGCGTTCGGGGACAACGTACCCCACCATGGGGTATTTACGTAGAAAAAATTCGAGCCACGAATCAACCCTCCCAAGCTGTTCCACGGAAAGCCCATCGAGACTGGCGTCGCACGGTGCACTGAGACCATTCCAATCGCCCCAGCTGTAGCTGAAGGCACGTGAGCAGTCTTTGCCTGTGAACTTTCGGTAAGGACCCCATGACCCGTACATAGATGGCCTCGCCGAAACGTCAAATACCTTCGACCTGATCGCTAGAAGAATAGGCTTTTCCGACGAGGCACGATCTCCGGAGAACTCTCCAAGCTGTAAAGGTGTAAATTCTACGGGCAGCTCAAAATCAGACCAAAAGGCGCTCGGCTCAAGGGAAACTGCCTCCTTGTGCCAATTCCAACCCCATAGAGCAGAACCTGTAAGTACTTTTCCAAGTACACACGCCAACAACACTAATCCTGCAGACATGCGCATAATGTCAAGTGCAGTAAACTTTTCTCCATTGTCTTTGTCAATTCCAACATCGTCTGGATCCAATGTCGTCTCTACGATTCGCTCGTGAGCATTCTGCATCGTATTATCGGTTCTCTGGCTATGATCTTGACCTTCTTACTCATCTTCCCGCCAAGTGAGATTGAATTTCTGTAGCTTGTTTCCAAAAAAAAAAGCAGACCTTACAGTGGGATCATCGCGACAAACGGAATTTCATGCTTTCGGTTCTTGTTTCAGTAGCTTCTTCCCAAACAAATTGCAGGGTTTCTTAACGAGGTTTCGCGTGTCAAAGGATCGTGTGCCAGGGCTGGTGAGTATTTAGTTCAGCAGCAGAGCGAACGGCAAAAGCTATAATCAAAGTAGCAAGCAGAGTCATTTCTCTGTACGCAAGCTTGTGGCTTATTCAGACGCACGCACTTTGAAACAATGAGCATGTATCGTGTCCAACAAAGGAAGCGGAAACGGAGGTCCATCCTTTCCAACTTAGTAAGTACGGGTGTCGTGTACGAAAATACAAGGGCGGATACTGTGGATGAAGAGGCCAGAAGTGACAACATACTCGCGTCAGAGGTGACGAAGGAACAAGAGGAGGTGCAAGTGCCGATCAAGAATTCTCGCAGTACAGCGGAACAAACTACGGTAACGAACCATAGCTACCCTAAAAATGACACCATACCTACCAGAGATAGTGAAGACACTGCAGGGGGGGATACTAGCAAACAAGTGGCCAAGCAACTCCATCTGTTTGACAACATACCCAAGATGTTCCTGGAAAAGCTTACGAACTTTACTCTGTTTCAAAACGCACCAAAGGCATTTTACGTTGAAATCGCACGGCGTCTTACATTGATGATCTACAACGCACAGGATTATATTGTCAAAGCAGGTGAATCGGCGAGAGCCATGTACTGGATTCTAAGAGGCTCAGTCAACATCACCTCACCAGATGGAGAGGCTGTCTACGCAGAGCTGCTGGAAGGCTCCTATTTTGGCGAAATTGGACTTCTCTTCAACCGTCCGCGAACGGCTACAGTGGTCGCGCGTACTAAGGTACTAGTCGGGGTGCTTACAGTTGAAAACTTCAATCAAGTGTTACCGAGCTTTCCCACTGTAGAGCGCCAAATCAGAGATGAAGCTCAAGAGCGCCTTGCAATGCAAGAGAAAAAGCAAAAGGCCGGTGTGATCAATTTGCTTAACACAAATGTTACTCCAAGCAATTCAGAGCAAACCTCTGCGTCGCCTGGCGATAAATCAGTTCCAAATAGGCACGTTGCAACAGTTTCACCTTTGCTCGCTAGTATTTCCATGGAAAATATAGACGATTCAATCTCAATTCGCCAATTCCTGAAAAGCCTGCCGCTCTTCACTACTCTTCCCGCCGATATAATTCACGGCCTCGCACTTTGCATCGAAATCAGACAGGTTGAAGCCTTTGAGTACATTTTTCGCAAGAACGATATTGGAAATGACATATACTTTATTGTTAGCGGAGAAGTCGAGGTTCTATCGCCCAAAGTATCTATAGAGGTCTCAATGGCGACATCAATGACAGTCAATGATATGGAGATTTTACTTGCTAGACTTGGCCCCGGCCAATATTTTGGTGAAATGGGATTTTTAAGCTCAATAAGTGAAGATAAGAGACAGTCTGTGAGATCTGCAGATATACGATCAGTGTCCAATTGTACACTCCTGGCACTGACTGGAGAAACCCTTCGTGAGTTTTGTCGCAGGTACCCACTGGTCAAACGGGAAATCAAGAAGACAGCTGAAGAACGGATAAAGAAAAATTCAGATATAAGTGGTGAGAGACCGTCTTCGGCCCCTCTCAAACGAAAGCTTTCGGTTGCTCAAGAACCCCTATGTACAAACAAGATAACTCTTACTGACAGCTACGACGGAAAAACTTCGATTCCAAGTATAATGAGAGATTCAATCTCTACTAGCATTTCTGATATCAACTCTAATATTCCAATTCAAGGAACTGGTCTCAATACTCCATTTTCGAGTATTTCATTTAATCCAAATTTTTCATTTAACGTACCTAAGAACAGGCCTCCTTCGCCACTTCTCCCACCTCCAAGAGTATCCAGCTCTGCTGATCTTTTGACATCTCCTCAATTACAACCTAGCGAGACAAAAGTGACTTTGAAACACATTTCAAGCGATGCAGAGATACCTTTAGAGTTGCAACCTCCTCCTGTGAATTGTGGAAGGCAATATCGAAATTCTTTTAGTATTCAAAATCCTGCTCCTGTAAACTATATGCCCCATCATAAAAGGGTTCGGCTCTCAAGTATAAGTGGTGGACCTAGACGTCGGCCGTCTGTTTTGACTGTGGGGCCATTGCCAGATCGTATTTTGTTAAGATGTTTCCATTATCTTAGCTTACCAGAGCTAATGAAGCTGAGATTGGTCTGCAGACGGTGGAGACAACTACTTTATGTTGCTCCTGGACTATTTGATAAACTAGATTTGACACTTTGGAACAAGACGATTGACGACAAATCCCTTATACAGATTACAGACTTCGTTGGGTCTAGGCCTAAGCTGATTGATATATCCAACTGTTACCATGTTACTGATGAAGGATTTTCTTACATGATTAACGAAATTGGTATTGGTGGTCAATTGCGTACCATTAAAATGAAAGGCTGCTGGGAAGTGAGCGCCATGGCAATTATGGACATTGCGGTACCGTGCATAGGCAATCTGTTGGAAGAAATTGACTTGACCAATTGCAGAAATGTTCGCGATGACGTAATACAGCGATTAATTGGCTGGGACAACGAACCGAACAACTCCGTAGCGGATCAAAAGTGTCTTTCACAACAGCATGAGGGCTGGCTGTATCCTCTTGATGATCCAATTCCAGGTATGGAATTATTTGATAGCTCAGATGTATCCTCGAAAGTGGGTGTGGGGTGTCGGAATTTAAAGAGCTTAACTTTACGTTATTGTAAAGGTCTTACGGATAGTACCCTTTACCACTTAGCTTTATATACACGAGGGACCTTAGTTTGCTTAGACCTGACTCGTTGTACGGGATTAACAGATGTTGGATTTTCTTACTGGGGCTTTCAACATTTTGCAAAACTGCAAAAGCTTACCTTGAGCGAATGCATTTTTTTGACAGACAATTCCATTAGGTCTATTGCGAATTGTGCATCAAATTTACGGGAACTGAACCTTTCATTCTGTTGCTCACTAACAGATGCTTCGATAGAGTTATTATGCCTTGGTTGCCCCCTCCTGGAAAGCTTGGATCTCAGTTTTTGTGGTAGAGCTGTTAGTGATGTCTCATCGCTGGCGATTTCGATGCATCTCAGACAACTTCGCCGTATTTCACTCAAAGGGTGCTTAAGAATAACGAGATCAGGCGTTGATTCACTTTTGGGAGGGTTTGCTCCATTATCGTTTATCGATATTTCTCAATGCAAGAATGCACACATGTATCAAGGCGTCGTTGCTGCTACTAAGTTCGAACCTGCAGAAGGTTCACGAAGCGTATTCGTGACTATGGAGGACAATGGAGATAGATGTGTGCAAGTTGTTATATAATAGGAGGATCTTAAATGTAAGTATACTTGTATCAGCTCTCGGAGAGAAATCATCCTGATTGTGTGCGCAAGGCATGAACGTGTATTGCTGATTCTTTGATTTTTTAATACGCTATATTTTATCGCTAACTGTAAATTACAAATGTTGTGGAAAAGATATACACGCTAATCTCAGTAAACGGAGATGTAGTTGTTGATCCTTTCTCTTTGATTTTGAGCGATGCACTCAGCAATCCAAGTGATATTTCTGACCTCTTGTTCCTTAGACTTCATCCAAGCCCAAATGGTACTAACCGTGAATTGTTGAGTGAAAGCATCTCTGCAAAGTTCCATCTCCATCTTGTAGAAATGGTCTTCAAGGTTACCGTTCTCAAAAATGCCACGGTACTCGTAGACATTGTCGACAATGCCTCTCACAGCCTCAAAATCGGTAGCGTGGGTTGCCAACTGCTCGGTTCCTACAGGATACAGCTTACCCAAATCTGGAAGCAAGTCACGCTTCAACTCAGCGTTAATGATATCAGCACTTTGCAATGAGTTCAAAGAAATGTTGATTGCTCTTCTGTCAGCCTCGAATTTCAACAAATCCTGGAGAATTTCGCGGGCAGGCTCGTCAATCTCGGTAGAAACAAAATTGTAGAAGTCACTCAAGTATGCCTTGTAAAGCTTGTTTCTTACAATTTCAATGTTGACGTCATCCAACTCATCAGCTGCATCAAAGCAGTCGCGGAAGTAAGGCGCCAAGGGCGTGTCGACAAGAACCGTTTCGTATAAAGATTCTAAGTCCGTGGCCACTGTCAAGGTTGGAAGTGTATCGAACCACCCAAGAGGATGACAGCGACTCAAGATTTCAGTCTTGTCGCGGTCGTGAATTGTACCGGTGATCATCAAGGCCACGTTGTCGATCATGTAGCCGTACGTGATGTAATCCATAAATTTCTTAGTGACAGAGCTGGATTGATCTCTAATGTACTGGAATTCTTGGTAAAGCTTCGCAGATGCATGGTCCTGAATGATTGACGTGGTAAGAGCATCAGAAGCAACCGAGGACAGAAAGTTACCGTAGTCCGTAGACGACAATTGAAGCTTCAAATCTTCCAAGGTATCGCATTGCGTGAGGTTAATATATTGGTTACTGGTTAACAGGCCATTACGATAGCCTCTAACCACACCCTCGATATACCCATTATCGACGTTAAAGAATACTCCTTCCATTCTAGTTTGATTCTTCAGGTTGATTCTAACTAACTTCTTTTTCTCATCTGCCCCTTCAAGGTTTGGAATATTTGCAACCATTATGCGTATATAGTGAGTGCGTCATGTGGTGGTACTTTACCAGTATTATATGATGAAAGTATTACAAAGTTAAGGTTACAGCGCTTAAGGAGCCTGATATTACCACAGTGACCTTAAGTACGTAAGTCGATATTTAAACCAGTGATAAAAGAATCTTTAAGTGGTCTCATAGCATCAGGAATATCATTGCGTGTAGAGTGATCTTTAATTTCTCTTGAGAGTATGTATCAATTGAGAATACAAGAACATAAAACAAGACAGCCAAAGGCATGGACGTTCTACTAGACGACCTGGCAGGATGTCTGTCAGACTCAGAAGTTGGTAAGAGCATCATGAGTGATGTACTTCAATCCCGAACTACGTACGAAGATTACTTTTCGTCACAACCACAACCAGGCAGCATTGTAGAGGATATTGCAGAAGTTGAGGCCGAGATATCAACATTAGAAAGGCAATTACGGGGCATTCTTACCGATCACAAGGATGAACTGTTTGATCTACTGCTTAAAGACCCCATTGAGTCACAGTTGTCATCTATGCTACTGGAAATGGACCAACTTTGGGAACTCGAGAAGAAAGAGGCAGGCTTAGATTCAGAGGGGGAAGCCGACAAGGACAATACTGGGCTAGATATAACTGACGGAAACGATACGCAAGCACAGGAGGACGCATTCCACGTGGCGCTAGAAAAGTTGAAACGTCATGCTAGTAAAACGGCATCAGAAGACGATGGCTTGGCCGTGGTATTGGCAAACTTGTCAAGCGTTAACGAAATTTTGGAGCTGCCAGCGCTGGTCGCGACATGCGTCAAGACGGGCCATTACCAGGAAGCTTTAATGTGTCATTCACACGCCCGTGGCCTCATTCTCAAGTTCCCTAATGTCGGGATTGTACAAGAGCTTGTTAGTACGACCACGAAGGAAGTTACTACGACAATGCTACAGGGTCTAGTCAAACTGCTAAGCACTAACCTAAGCGTAAACGCTATGAAGAAAATTGTCACGTATCTTTCGTCCATTCCCCCATTCTCCGATAATCGAGCCGCATTACTACAAGTGTTCCTCACTATGCGGTATCAATTTGTGTGTTCCGAAATTAAGTCGTATCAAATAGACGAAATTTCGACGCAGACTATCACCGAAATGCTCGTCAAGCGGAAGATTGAGGTAGTGAGAGAGCACGTCTACAGTTCGCTGGTCGTTTTTCCATCCATGTTCGATTTGTCTACCGAACCGGTTGTAATGCCGCTTTTTGGAGAGAAAAAACCTCCAATTGCTACCAATGTTAGTCTCTTAGTGTATGTTGAACAATGCACGGACGCTCTGTTGTCTGAATTACTCCCTCATAAGTCCGGACTGTCCGATTCTGTGTGTCTGCAGCTCGTATACTGTGCATTCCGTCTAGCAGACAGCAACCAAAATTACTATCATCTGTTTCTGAATAAAATATGGGAATCTGGCGCATTCTCCCTCACACAACTGCAGAATGCCATGGAGAAGAGACGCGAGTTGGCCAGCAAGTACTACTAAGAATATTCACTTGCATATCCAAATATCATTAAGTACGTTTATAAAGGTTCTACGCAGCTTGGAAGTTTTTTCTTGCATAAACCTATTTTTCCCCTACTGCAACAAATATCTTCCCAAAACCTCAGCAAAAGGCTAAGAGAATGGCTAAAAATACGGTTACTTTGCCCGTGGACTCAAACATTGAGTCCAAGGAGGCTCAAGTAGGCGGTAATTTAGCCCATAAGGCGTATAATGAGATGACCACTGGAAGTACTAAACCTCGGAATTCCACTGCATCACATTCTTCTTCAGGGAAAGACGTGCTTGTTGCTTCCAATGCCCAGGGTGTAGCAAAATTGCCAGTGCCTAATGAGAGTGGGACAGTTGGACCTGCACCTATGGAAATCACGGATCCAAAGGATTTCAAACATGCACCCTCAAGAGAAAAGAACCTGCACGAAACTAGTATTGACAAGGAAAGTGTGCTTAACAGAGAGCGTGAAGCCAAGCGTATTAGAGAAAAGGTTGGCGAAGAAAATGTGGATAATTTGTTTCCTTGGAATCGTATTGGTACCTTCTCTAGTGACGGTAGCCGCTCAAGCACTGATTCTAAGCTTGTGAAGGCATACATCACAGAGAATTTTTACAATGACTATTACTATAACACGGCCGGTGTAGTTGGTACGTGTTTTTTTTCCTGGTTACTTGCTCATTGGGGGTTTTCGTGGTGGTCTCTGTGGTTTATCATCTTTTGTACCGCCTCTGTTTACAGGACGGAGTTTCGTCGTTTCAACAGAAACATAAGAGATGATTTGACAAGAATTACTGTGCAGGAAACTCTTTCTGATAGGACTGAAAGAACTTTGTGGTTGAACTCATTCTTGTCCAAATTTTGGGTGATCTACATGCCTGTTCTCTCTCAACAGGTCAAAGATGTCGTGAACCCAAACTTGGCGGGCGTTGCACCAGGTTACGGTATTGATGCATTGTCTTTGGACGAATTCACGCTTGGAACAAAGTCTCCAACAATTGATGGCATCAAGTCTTATACTAAGAAGGGTAAGGATACAGTTGAGATGGACTGGACTTTCTCTTTTACCCCTAACGACGTTTCAAATATGACCGCGAAAGAAGCTGAAGAGAAAATCAACCCTAAGATTGCTCTTGGCGTTACAGTAGGTAAGGGTTTTGTTTCTAAATCCCTCCCTGTCCTTGTAGAAGACATTAATGTTGCTGGTAAATTGCGTATCACAATCAAATTTGGTAACTCTTTTCCTAATATCAAAACAGTATCAATTTCTCTCTTGGAGCCTCCTCTGATCGACTTTGCCTTGAAACCTGTTGGTGGTGATACATTAGGATTAGATATTATGTCCTTCTTGCCCGGTTTGAAGACGTTTGTTAAGACTCAAATCAACTCGAATGTTGGACCAATGCTTTACAATCCTAATAAGATGGATATTGATGTGGAGGAAATTATGGCAGCCCAAGCAAAGGACTCTATTGGTGTTGTTGCGGTAACTATAAATTGTGCCGACAACTTGAAGGGGTCAGATTTCATCGGTAACACTGTTGACCCATACGTGACATTGGTGACTGAAAAAGATGCTACTGCAGAAGCACCTGTCCGCACATCTGTCAAATCTGATGTTAAATCACCTCGGTGGAATGAAACAAAGTATATCATTGTCGACTCTCTTGAACAGAAGCTATCTTTGTCATGCTATGACTTCAATGATGTTAGAAAGGATGCACTAATTGGTAAAGTTGAGTTCGACATGGCTGAGTTATATCAGAACCCTTCTTTTGAAAATATCTGTTCCAAGTTAATGTCAGATGGGAAAGCGAGAGGTGTTTTGAATTATGATATACATTGGCTACCCGTTATCGATAAGGAAAGCAGCGAGAATAAAGAAAGCACCGAAAATTCCAAGGGAGCCAATGAAGAAGATGAAATCGAAGCAGCAGAGCAATCTTCCGATGTCGGTATTTTAAAAGCTACGTTACACAAGGTAAAATATCTCATCTCCGAGTCTCGTCTGGCGGGGGCAATAAGTCCCTTTGCTGAACTTTCAATTGATGGCAAACGTGTGAAACGCTACAGGACTCTGAGACGTATCAATGAACCTTCATGGGAAGAAACTGTCGAAGTTTTGATTCCATCTAAGAAGAATTCAATTGTAAGTATTAAAGTGTTTGATGAAGGTATGACCGGTAAGGAATTGCTGTGTGAATACTCCTCATCATTGGAAGATATCTTGAATCTTGCTGAAATTGGCCAAGCTACGTTAAAAGCTTCTCCTCAAGGTGAAATATCATTTTCAGCACTTTGGAAACCTGTTGCTATGACTGGATCTTTCGCTCCAGCCAATTCAGTTCGTCAATCCATCGGTGTAGTGAAGATGTTTCTGCATAATGCTATCGTTAAAGACAATCTGTCCGGCGTCGGTGATATTGACCCTTACATTAATGTAAGATTAAACCATCACCTTATTTTCAAAACCCGCTATTATTCAGAAACACGCGAGCCAACTTTCAATCAAAGAGTGTATGTGCCTGTCACTTCCGAAAACCAGACTATTTCTTTAGATCTCATTGACTATCAGAAAGTTGGGGATGATCGCATCATAGGGACTTACAATTTCCCTGTTTCTAGATTGATGAAAAAGAACCCTAAAACAGGTAAATATGAAGCAAGTGAGGGAGAGAAGCAAAAGGAATGCAGACTCCTTTCTAAACGTATGGAGCTCACCAAGAATTATATTACAGCAACCACGTCTTTTATGCCAATTGTTCCAGTCTATGCACCAGAAGAGTTGGAAACAGTTGAGAGCATAGAGAAGAAGATAAAGGAAAAACGTCAAAAGATTGACAAGGAGCAAGAGGAGCTCAAGAAAGAGATGGAAAAGCACCCTGATGACTATGAGATTGTTGAGATTGATGAATCTGACGAAGATGAAAAGAATCTAAATAGAAAAGCAAAAATGAATTTGAATGAACTTGTCGAACACAACGCTGGTGTTTTGGATATTCAAGTTTTAAGAGGAAAATTGGCCAAAAGTTCTGCTTACCTGCAAGTTTTATTCGATGATTTCGCTTGTCCTACCATTGTATCGTTGAAAAGCAAGAACGGAAATGTCCAGCCTGACAGCGGATCGTGCTTCATCCGTGATTTGAAAAACAGTCGTGTTACATTTCGGATCACTCGGAAATCGCAGCCTCGCGAATTGGATGATGTTTTTACAGAAGAATGCTTCAGCGTTTACGATCTTCTACAGAAAGGCTACGAGAAGCCTACTATTGTTGACGTAAAAGGCTCTAAGCTTGAGGTTAAATTCCTATATACTCCCTTATCCGTTAAACTACCAGAATCGGAAACAGTCCTGGATACTGGCACAATGGAACTAAAGGTTATATCAGCTGAAAACATCCCCTCTCATGATAGGAATGGTAAATCCGACCCATTTGTCGTCGTAAGGGTTGATGGAGAAAAGGTCGCCAAAACAGAAGTTCAAAGAAAAACTCTTTCGCCCGTGTGGAATCAAAAGCTAGATGTTCCAATTCCTTCCAGATCGGGTAATAAGGTTACAGTGGAAATCCATGATTGGGACAGGACTGGTTCAAACGACTTGTTATGTTCAAATGTACTTGACACAACACAGTTCGATCCAAAGAAAACAAAAGATGTAGTATTAAACCTAAAGCCGCAGGGTAGGGTGAAACTAGGAGTCACCTTTGTGCCTAAATATCTCTTTCCAGCTTTGGATCCTATTGAAGGTGGCCTCGCGGGCATGCCATTCAAGGCAATTGGCGGTGTTGCAAATATTGGCGTCGGTGTGGCAGGTGCAGGATTAGGAGCGGCTCAGAATGTTGCAGGGGCTGGTTTGGGCGCTGTCTCTAATGTCGCAGGAACAGGTTTAGGAGGTTTACACAAGGGCAGTAAGCTTTTAAAAGGTTTCGGTTCAAGTAAGAAATCAAAGGCCCTAGAATCTGATGAGAACTCTAAACCCACAGAGCGCAAGTCCGCATCAGCTACTTTGAGGTCGTCGTTGGATTACGATACCTCCAAACCAAACAATAGTTATACTCAAGTCCAACAAGGCAACCTACCAACATCTCCGCAAAAAAACGGAAGCGCGTCGAGTATCGCTGGCGTAGCTGGGCCTATCCACCAACGTACGGCCTCATATGCCAGCAGTTTTGCTCGTACTCTGGCGCCAAACGGTACTTACAAAGGTAAAGTTACTGTAGTTGGCGCGGAGAACATGGGCAAGTCTGTCCAAGTGAGAGTTTCGTTGGCACAAGGTGGCCGCATAAAACACTTGTATCGTACAGAAGAGAAGAAGGCCGACAACGATGGCAAGGTCAAATTTGAGGAAGAGTGTACTTTCAAAGCATCACCAGAAGCAAACTTGGTTTTTGGTGCTGTTGCTCTTCATCGTTTCAGCAAAGACACAGAATTAGGTGTTGCTCAAATCAATCTAGCTGATTCACAAATACAACAAGATGGTCAACTGGCGATGAAGATTGGCAGAGGACACTTGATTCTCAAGATTGACTATGGCCATGAAGATGTTCCCCCAGTTCCTGATATTCCCTCCGAATATAAACATTGAGCTTGCTATCTTATGGATGCATCGAGAGAAATGCTCAAACTGAAAACTCTATGTATTGTTATAAGTATTCGTAAGTCTTCAAAAGACGATAGTTCTTCTTAGCAGTTATTATCTTCCCCAACAAAGTCACATGACCACAAACTACATATGACTGCTAATCCGTACACCACATATTACAATGTATGGGTCCTGATCGAGTCCTGTTTTTTCCATTGAAAAGTCTTTTTTCGCGTGGCCGTCTAGGTACCCGTCTGTACGCGGAATGTACTATCGCTTTCCTTGCCCACCTCGGCTCTCCTCCTTGGTGGGAGAGCGGCTCACTCCGTGCAGCGTAGGCTGAGCGTCGCCTCCTCTGCTCGGTACCCCTCTGCCTAGCTCCGAACCTCTCCAGGCGGAGCTTCCACCGTCGAGCAGCACTCTCTCGGTGGAATGCCTGCCTGGAACTTCCCACGGCAACTCGCAACTCTTGGAAAAAAGTTAATAGTCAAAGTTCTTGAAGTTTACGTTTCTAGGACACACTAACAAGCGAAACATCATAGAAATGAGTGCCCAAAAAGTATGTTAAGAGCTCCGATAGGTAGAAAGTACGGCGAACGTCGAGGCGAATGTGCAATGGAAGGGAGAGAAGGCTAGTTTAGAGCCCATAGAATAAGAGCCTTTAGAGCTTCATCTCAGATCCAGGTGGATATGGCAACAGAGCATTACCGATTGAGAACATTTCAGTACACGGATTGTCAGTTCCAGGCAAGGCACACATAGGATACTTAAGAACATATCCATGGTTTTCACGGTATGGACTACACTTTGAGTGATATTATTATACCGCGAATAGAACAGCCATATTAGTTGATAAAGCCAATAAAAATCCCAGTGCGCACTATGAAACTCAACTGTTGCCGCCAATTATATGATAATTTCAATTACTAACATTTTCTATCAGGCTCCTAAGTGGTATCCAGCTGAAGACGTTCCAGCTCCAAAGCAAGCCAGAAAGACCGCTCGTCCTCAAAAGTTGCGTGCCTCTCTAGTCCCAGGTACCGTTTTGATCTTGTTGGCTGGTCGTTTCAGAGGTAAGAGAGTTGTCTACTTGAAGCACTTGGAAGACAACACTTTGTTGGTCTCTGGTCCATTCAAGGTTAACGGTGTTCCATTGAGAAGAGTTAACGCTCGTTACGTCATTGCTACTTCCACCAGAATTGGTTTGGAGGGTGTTAACGTTGAGAAGTTCAACGTCGCTTACTTCGCCAGAGAAAAGTTGACCAGAAAGCAAAAGGCTGAATCTAACTTCTTCGGTGAGGAACAAGCCAAGAAGGAAGTCCAAGCTCAACGCGTTGAAGATCAAAAGGTTGTCGACAAGGCTTTGTTGGCTGAAATCAAGAAGACCCCATTGTTGAAGCAATACTTGGCTGCCTCTTTCTCTTTGAAGAACGGTGACAAGCCACACTTATTGAAATTCTAAATTACATGAATGTAAAATGGTGATCTTTTTTACGTATCTTTCTCTTTAGGGTTTTCCTTATCTAATTTCACATCAAGTTTATCAAACGGCTAATCAGAAGCGTGGTGCCCATTTGTGCGTGCTGCGTTTCCCAATTTCAGGCTATGTGTATATAATAGAAAATAGATACGAACCTAGCATTCCCGCGAAAGGCGCCCCTTGGAGTTGTCTTAATGTTGGGCGCTGAAAAGTGGCGGAGTAAATAGATAAGGCGCTTTGTCGGATGTATTGAAAACCTTTTGTGCAACTAATTTACGTTTATGACTCGTTATTGGGTACTTGTAGATACTGATAATGCTCACTAAATTTCACTACTGCGCACTGCTGCACGTTATCAAGTTATCTTAGAGCAACCGGTTTCGTGGTCTAGTCGGTTATGGCATCTGCTTAACACGCAGAACGTCCCCAGTTCGATCCTGGGCGAAATCATTTTTTGCACATGTCAGATGCCAGGTGCAAGGTATTCCGGCATCGAATGGTAGAAACGTTGGTGGGGTTTAATTCCACCAAGGCCACGTATGTGTGTCTCAAATCATTATCAATGTTTGATACAAAAGTATATTTATGCATCGAAATCAACTTTATAAAGCTTGCCCACAAGTGAGAGCGGAAATTACCGTACCGTGTAAATCCTTATAATAATTTTAAACTTAAAACGTGTATTAGATGAACTGGTTCACAAAAAACCCTTTACTACGGCCTAACTAAGGAATGTTTAAGGAAATATATTTTACATCCAAAATAAATAAACTGTAATTAACTGAAACTCCAATTACCTTCCTAGCAGGATGTTCACTCGCGAGGAGGAAACTATACACTTGATGATCATTTCTTGATCACGTGAGTGCCATTTCTTTTCCCTTTACGTAACTTATGTTTCTTTTGGCTACACAAGGCGGGTTTTTGAAAAATTTTCTTGTATAACAAGGCGATGAGCTAGCAGTGTTAACATCTCTTTAACAAAATCTTCCAAGAAAAGAGTAGTAATATGTCGGATCTATTGCCATTGGCCACCTACAACTTAAAGGTTGAACCATACACTCCAACCCCAGCAATTGACGTTACTGTACCTGTTACTGTGCGCATCACGCTTGCGGCCGTTGATCCCGAAGCTGTGGACGATGAGGAAAAGCCATCTACCTTGAGAATCATCAAGAGAAACCCAGACTTCGACGATGAAGACGACGAAATCTTGGGAGGTGACTTTGACTTTGACGAGTTAGACGACGAGTCCGAGGAGGAAGAAGAGGAAGAAGAAGAGAAGCCAAAGAAGAAATCTGAAAAGTCAAAGAAGGGCAAGAAGGCTGAGGAGGAGAAGCAAGAAGAGGATGAAGAAGACGAAGAAGACGAAGAAGACGAGGAAGACGAATTCGATGACGAGTTCCAAGAGTACGTAGTCTTGACTCTGTCTCCTAAAGTCCAATTCCAACAGACCTTGGACATCGTCATCGCTCCTGAAGAAGAAGTCCAATTCGTCATCACCGGATCTTACCCAATTCACTTGACTGGTAACTACGTCAAGCACCCATTTGACCAACCTACCTACGGCGACAGCGATGAAGACGAAGACTCCGAGGAGTACGACAGCGAAGAGTACGACCTAACTCCAGACGAAGACGAAATCTTGGACGACCTAGAAGACGCCAGTGACGTCGAGAGCCGTATCGAGGAGCTAATCGAGGAAGAGGCTCAGCAGAGCAAGAACAAGAAGAGAAAGCAAGACGCCGAGGTCGAACAGCCAAAGGAAACCAAGAAGACCAAGAAGGAGCAAAAGAAGAAGGAAGAGCCAAAGAAGAAGGAGGAGCCAAAGAAGGAGGAGTCCAAGAAGGATAAGAAAGAGAAGAAGGTCGAGTTCAAGAAGGACCTAGAAGAAGGACCTTCAAAGTCCAAGAAAGAGGCCGAGAAGCCAAAGACCAAGGCCTTGGAAGGTGGCATCATCGTTGAAGACCGCGTTGTCGGTAAGGGCAAGACCGCCAAGAGAGGCGCTAAGGTTGGTATGAGATACATCGGTAAGCTAAAGAACGGCAAGGTTTTCGACAAGAACACCAGCGGTAAGCCATTCGTCTTCAACCTTGGCCGCGGCGAGGTCATCAAGGGTTGGGACATCGGTGTAGCCGGCATGGCTGTCGGAGGTGAGCGTAGAATCGTCATCCCTGCTGCCTATGCATACGGTAAGCAAGCCCTTCCAGGTATCCCAGCCAACTCTGAGTTGACTTTCGACGTCAAGCTTGTCTCTATGAAATAAGCATAGTTTAAGCCATTGTATAATCTTTAAAAAAGGAAAACGTGAATAGTGACGAAATCAGCCTTCAAAAGCCGGCAAAGGCACTACAGAGGGTCCGACAGAGGTACATTCTGCCTTAAATTGGGCATTGATGCATGCCAACGCCAGTCCGCGACGTGCATCATAATTACATCGAGCATTTACCGAGCGCGTACACTAAAACCATGCTAAATTAGCAGCATACGCTCATCGCAGATGTTTACTCAACAATTTCTTGATATTCGCGCAACGTTCTACTTGTGTATATCTCGCGTACATAGATGAGAAAGGGGCTGGATCATAACCCCGGCCAGCCAGATTAACGCTCAACTGATTCCGCACCCAAATTTGCCTTTGGCAAATGCTATTACCGAGATCTTTCAACCGTTATCACCATCAGCCCTAAGTCATGGCACACGGAACATTCTATCGCTCGTTCACCATTTTGAAGTCAGCCCATCGGAGGAACGAAGAAAATTGGGCAGTTTACAACCGAAAAATTTTAAGAGTGAGGCACCGAATAGTCTATAAAAAGACGCACCTAAGGTCCTACCCTCTAGTTTTTGCGTCTCCTACACCTCAAATTTAACTAATGCCTTTGCTGTTTCAACAGTTCAAGACTTTAGCAAAGCCAGTCGCTTATGTATCGAGGTTTTCTGCCAAACACCCTATTCATGTAATTTTGGTAACGGTGTTCCTCTCTGCGTTCGCATACTTATCAGTGGTGGAGCATTACTTCAATGGCTGGCAGTTGGACTCTAAGAGTATCTTTGCAAGCCATAGCAACGTGGCTCAATTACAGGATGAGTGTGTGCACTACTATCACGCCCCTTCGTCCAACGGCTGGTCACTTCTTTCTAACGACGAAATCAGCTCTGTTCCAGCTGCTCAGCACTATTACTTGACGCGTCTGGAGTTTGAGTCGCCAAGTGAGTCAGCTCAGCTGCCTCAATTGGCTGACGTCGTGGGCGAGAAAAACGACACAAAATACCTGTTACAAGAAGAACTCAGCTTGCCCTCTCTCACCCATGCTGCGGACGGCACACAATGGAGTTTGAGACCCCACAAGTTTAGACTCTACGACATCAAAAACTCGTTAATGTCGTTCTACGAAAACTTTAGCGGCAGACTCAAAGACGCGGAGCTTTTCGATATTTTCATTATTGGAACCGCGTATTTAGCCATGTTATACACCGTTGCTGGGCTTTTCCTAGAAATGAGAAAGAGAACGGGCTCTAAATTCTGGATTGCGTTGTCTGCAATTGCCACCTCAACGACTGCATTCTTTATGGCGCTTTACACGAGTCAAGTGGTTCTGAAACAACCAGTAACCGCCCTGAGCTTGATCGAAGGTATTCCATTTGTGGTCGTTATTGTTGGCTTCAATCACAAAATCAAACTTGCTGCTTACATTATTCAACATTTCAAGAAGTTTGGCCTATCTCAAAAATGCTCCGCTGACAAGATCGTCTTCCAAGCAATGTGCGAAGAGGGTGGCCGTCTAGTGCAAGATCACATCTTGTGTATGATTGCTTTCATCGGTTGCTCTCTTTATGCATCTCATCTCGAGGCCCTAACCAATTTTTGTGTTTTAGCCGCCTTAGTCCTGGTCTTCGATTTGCTATTGACTTGCACGTACTATGCCGCTGTCTTGGCTCTAAAACTCGAAATTAACATTATCCACAGATCTACAATTATTAAGGAAACCTTGGAAGAAGACGGCGTGGTCAGAAGCACCGCGGACATCGTCTCTACCGCTGAAACTGGGACAAAAGCTCCTACTTTTGCCTCCAGCACCAGTATTGTTCTATTGAAATTATTCATTGTTTTAGGCTTCATCGGCTTCAATTTCTACAGCTTCGGTGCCAGATGGACCTACCAAACATTCTCTGCATTATACTCTAAGCAATCTGTTTCCCCCCTACCCGAATTCATCTCTTCTGTGGTTGCTAAAAACTATACCAATGGTGTCATTATTTCTATGGCACCTACTCAATACTATCAACCAATGAAAGTTTACTTTCAAGTAGAGGACGTTGTTTTGTCAGTTTTGCGCTACGTCAGTGTCTCCATTCGTGATAGATTCATCAGTAAGCTGGTCTTTTTTGCTTTAGCCATCAGTGCATCAATCAATATTTATTTGCTAAACGCCGCCAGAATCCACACTCATTTCACTGCTAAGCAATTGCAAAAAGAGAAAGCAAAGAAACACGCCTCTTCCAATCCTACACCTAATGGTGTAACTGTTACAACTTCCAACCTTACTTCTCCACCATCAGCGACTTCATCGATTGAAACGAAAACAGCTATTGGTTCGAGTTCCTCAAGTTCAAGTTCTGACGAAGAGACCGAGAGTGAAGATGAATCTCAACCTATTCGTCCATTGGAAGAACTTGTCGAGGTAATGAAGGCTGGTCAAGTCCGCAGTTTGAAAAACAGGGAAGTCGTGTCACTTGTCGCAAGCAGCAAATTGCCACTATATGCTCTGGAAAAGCAATTGGGAGACAATATGCGTGCTGTTGTCGTTCGTCGTAAGGCCTTAGCTAAATTGGCCGATGCCCCTGTTCTAGCTACAGATCGCCTGCCTTATAAGCACTATGATTATGACCGTGTCTTCGGTGCCTGCTGTGAAAACGTTATTGGTTACATGCCTCTTCCCGTTGGTGTTATTGGACCACTTGTGATCGATGGTATTCCATACCATATTCCTATGGCTACAACCGAGGGTTGTTTAGTCGCCTCTGCAATGCGTGGGTGTAAAGCCATCAACGCTGGTGGAGGTGTCACCACTGTTTTGACTAAAGACGGAATGACAAGAGGACCTTGTGTTAGATTTCCATCATTATCTAGAGCTGGTGCCTGTAAAATTTGGTTAGACTCCGAAGAGGGTCAAAACAGAGTCAAGAAAGCATTCAACTCTACTTCTCGTTTCGCGCGTTTGCAACATATTCAAACGGCAATGGCAGGTGATTTATTATTTATTCGTTTTAGAACCACAACAGGTGACGCTATGGGTATGAACATGATTTCCAAAGGTGTTGAATTTTCATTGAAACAAATGGTCGAAGAGTTTGGATGGGAAGACATGGAGATCGTGTCCGTTTCTGGTAACTACTGTACTGACAAGAAACCTGCTGCAATTAACTGGATCGAAGGTCGTGGTAAGAGTGTAGTTGCCGAAGCTATCATACCTGGTGATGTTGTTCGTAAAGTCCTCAAAAGTGACGTTGATGCATTGGTTGAACTTAACATATCTAAGAATTTGATTGGATCAGCAATGGCAGGTTCCGTTGGAGGTTTCAACGCTCATGCCGCAAACTTGGTTACTGCCGTGTACTTGGCTCTCGGACAGGATCCAGCTCAAAATGTCGAAAGCTCTAACTGTATGACTTTGATGAACAATGTTAACGGTGACTTGAAGATTTCGGTATCCATGCCTTCGATAGAGGTTGGTACCATTGGTGGTGGTACTATCTTGGAACCTCAATCCGCAATGCTTGACTTATTGGGTGTGCGTGGTCCACACCCTACTTCCCCTGGTACTAATGCTCGCCAATTAGCTAAGATTGTTGCATGTGCTGTCTTAGCAGGTGAGCTCTCGCTATGTTCTGCATTGGCAGCTGGTCATTTGGTTCAGAGTCACATGATCCACAACCGTGCTAAAACTGCTCCTCAACCAAATTCCTCAGCTCCTCAAACTGACCTCAATCGTCTTAAGGAAGGCTCAGTTACATGTATCAAATCCTGAGGTTTAAATAATCATTCAGATCAAAAGATGTATACTAGCTATTAGTTCCTATAGGTGGGCATAATAATAAAACTCAAAGAGATAGAAGAAAACCTTTATTTTTACTTACGTAAGTCAACATTCGAAGCAATTGCACAATCGTATTATTAAATCTATTCACCAGCTAGTCAATCCGAATGATTCACCATCAGCAAGTACTCTTTGGATAGCAGTATCATTATAATCCATGGTTGAAATGACATTATTTCCCCACCAGGAGGGCGCATCTGTGTTGGTCAGGGAGATGCAAAGGAAAATGATCAAAGACGACCAAGCCAACCCGATATCTAAACCAGCAGATAAAGAGTAATTATACTTGCTCCACCAGTGAAACCACTTTCTCTTCACGTAGTATCCAAAGAAAATACCTATCATACAGTATGCACCATAGTTATATGGAGTAGCAGGGGGGATCAAGCCTGTACCCGAAAAGAACACAGGCCAATTCAAGTACTTGATTGGCGACTTTGGCCATTTTTTGAGGATCAGCCAGTTGATTATGGGAAGAGCAGCTCCGATGAGGAAAAACCACAGCATTCCCTTGTAAAGACCATCTCCGCTAAAAATTCGTTGAGGCCCAATCACACCCCAAATAATGGAAGCATTAAAGAAGACGGTAGCATTTGGACACGTAAAGTGCGACTTTTGATGTTCCGAGCAGACATCTTCGATAGCACCTTGTGCCCATTTCATAACGCAGATCTGGACAAGACCGCCCCAAACTGTGGCAATAAATTGTGCCCAGAACATGAGACGTGGAGCTACCTTCATATAGTGACCGAGTTTCATGTCTTGGGCAAATGTAATGGCTTGATTATTAGTGATGTATCCGAAGGTTTTGAAGAACATCATTGCAATTGGCTTACCTGGTAACATGTAACCAATAATAAATTCTGTGATAACGTTCAAACCTACTGAGATATTAGTAATTGCGTAAATGAACCCACAAGGTAACAGGAAAACTGCGGCAATAATTAAGGCTACAATTAGACACCACACTGGCATTTCCGTATTCCAAGCTCTAATTGTTGCAATGGAGAAACCAAAAAAAATCAAGAAAACTACACCATACCACCAGGATGGAACTTCTCTGTAGTTTTTCATCAATCTAGCATGAATATCTTCGTCCTCTTCCCTCGAAGCCTTGAGCTGTTTCCAAATTTCCTTACCGTGGAATACTATCGAGTGGGTGATTGTAGCGGTATAAGAGGCAAATGACAAACCGTACGCAACCGCAAACGTAGCTGATAGATACAAAGGCGAATACTTCTCATAGTTTGGTTTGTTGAAGGACAAATCCGTGTTGATGATTTTTGAAACATTGTAGGTTTGCTGATATCTATCGTAAGACTCCGAATCCGAGATAGGCAAATATTTGCCGTACCAGACATTTGAATAGTGGATAGCAGGAACAACGATCCAATAGATGAGAATCATCGAAAGACCGATGGTTGCAACAGCAGACACTGGTGGTACCAAAGGCGAACCTACGTAACCACCGATTTGGTTCCAATCAAAGGTAATTGGTAGGATCCCCATACCGCTAGTGGCACCGAATACCTGATTAATAACGACATTATCAGGCTTGATCCATGTAACCCACGCAAAGTACGACAAGGCTTGGAATAAAAAGCCTGGAATCCAATACCACAGGAATCCACAGACAAAGACCAAGAAGAAGAACTTGAGACGTGAGATTTTCCACCCGTTGGCTATATGATTTTCATTGACGTGTAAATTAGTGAGGAAAGTACATGAGACAAGGTTAGCGGGCCAGATCATCGACGCGGGCTTCACAAGAAAATTCTTGGCCAGACCTGCCATCGAGAAACCAATACACTGGGTGGACCAGATGGCCAATAAGCTGAATCCCCAGCCGAAATTGGCGTTGTAAAAATTGTTCATTGCGAGTAGCACGTCTGTAGCATATGCTTCACCACCCCCAAAAGCCACGTTACCCATGATGGTAATTAAGGTGTGCTCTTTGAGATTGAATGGAGCGGGGTTGAGCGATGGTCCGCCCCATTTGCCAAAGATACGCACATCCGGCATGATTTTGTCCCAGGCCTTACCCAGAGGCCAAGCCAGGATAGACGTGACGTAGGTTGTCAAAATAATAGATGGTGCGTGCATGGAGAAAAGCATATTAAGTGCGCATCCGATGGTGGTCATGATGATACCCAGCACCCACATCCGGATAGTGTTCTGGGGAAGTGTAGGATCGTCCCAGCTTGGCACGGCAGCCCGAACTTCGGGGTAAGGCGAGTCGTCGACTGTTGTGATACCTGCATACTCGTCATCTTCGACCTCTTGCGAAAGAGCCTCTGCGAGAGGATCATACTCTGCAGAGGCGATAACCCCCAAACGTTTTTCCGATGTACCGCTTTGCACAGTGGTGAGAACATTGTCCTTTTTGTTGACCGCAGAAGACATACCTACGGAGTCCGAATCATCTTCAGTATGGTCGTGGATCAGCTCCTTTTCTGTGATAGGCGCATCTTTTGAAAGCAGCGCTCTGATCGACTTCATGCTGTAAGGTTTGCGTTTTACCGAGGATAATTAAAGGCGTACATTGCTAAACTGGCACAATCGCACCTGCATTATATACACAATGATCTGATAATTCTCTGCAACAATCATCATCGATAGAGAGGAATCTTATCTGCAGGGCGAAAGAACATTCTGCTGCGTGGCCCCACACCTATCTTAAGAGTTTGACACCTACGGTTGCCAAGGCTCAGAGAAGCATGCAGCTCTCAATCAACACATCAGCACATTCAAACTTTTGCCAATTATCCACCAGATAGAGGAAGCCTTTTTAATTAGCGATAACGAACGGCAGTCTGTTCCTTCCGACGCAACCAAGAGGCCGCGCTGGATTTCCTTATCGGGCGCTTGGCCGCTCGAGGAAAAAAAAGTCCGGCGGGGCGGCGTGGAGGGACTACTTCCACGCGACGCATTGCGGCGCACCGCCAGAAACTTTCGAAGGAACCAACGAGAATGCGGTATCTTTGACATATTCTTTTGCAATGCTTATAACGGAAACGTTTGCGATGCACGACGCCTTGCGGCGCATCTCCTCACTAATGTGAAGTTCTTACATCGTATGCGTCACACGCACCTCTTATCCGTCCTGTCAAGGGACTCCGAGATCAGAACGCCGTGGTCCGTGACAAACCAATGCGTCTCCTGTACTTATTGTTTCACCCCATATAATCACCATGTACGTAACACGCTCGGGACGCGCCGGCCCGAGTCAGGTCTCACCACGCACGGAGGACCCCTTTACGAACCGGAGAACAAAATTCCACTCTAGAATGCATACCCTCGGTAGACGCGCGTCCCGTTGCGAATCATGCTTACCTAAAAGAGCATAAGGCACGGGTCTAGAAATGGGTCAAAATATGGGACAAACGTCGCCAGGGACGTAAGTGGCCCAAAATGGTTTCGCAAAGCCGTGCACGGCGACAGCCGTGGACATGTCAGTTGCAATTGAAATGCATATCGCTCTGACGAAGAGGTAGAGAAAGGTAACCGAAAGGTATCGTGATCGCAACGAAGCAAAAGAAGCCTCCTGGAACAGCCAATGTCCCAGCAACACATGCTTCAGGAAAGATACATCATGCGGGAGCCGGCTGAGGCGGCGCCCGAGGCGGAATACTCAAAAGCGGTGATTGTCGGAGTACCTTTCGACGACCCCAGGCTGAGTCAGCCAGTGACGATGGAACTTGGAGCCAAGGGCAAGCTCAAGAGGAATACGTTTGCGTGCACCAATTGCCATGCACAGAAGTCCAAGTGTGTACCGTCCGACTTCCAGGATATCTACCGTAAACCATGCATGCGTTGTGCGCGCAGCAAGCGGGTTTGTCAGTTCGATCTTTCCAAGCGCACTCGGAAACGAAGACGCGACGGCGGACTGAGCTCGCCTGATGTTGCGCACTCGCCTGGCCTACTAGATGGCTCCAAGAGTGTTTCTGCGCTGACGCCGCTCGCGCCGCTCGTGCCGTTGGGTCCGCTGGCTTCTGCGGGGCCGCTTGCTTCGTTGAGCGCGGGCTCACAGGCCAGCACTTGGTCCTCGGTGTCGGCTGAACCCGTCAGGTCTGTTGAAACTGCGAATTCCGCGACTTCTGGTCAACCAGCTCACTCAAGAACGAGCTCTACGCCCGCGTTAGGTGGCATGCTTTCGCGACCAACCCACTCGACGAAAAGTGGTAGTCGCAAACATGCGCTCCACCACGAACTGCAGATGTTGCTCTCTTGGCAACGCGAAAAGCTCGAATCAGTCTCCAGCGAACTCACTCGCTTGTCCGAGAAATGGAACGACGCAATAGAAAATACCGTGGCAATGCCACTAACACTCGACCCCATATCACTTGGCATCATTACGCGGGAGCAAGCCGAGTTCCGTCTGCAGCTGTATCGCTCGGAAATTTCTAACAACTACCGGTTACCATTCGTCAAAATTGCTGCGAACAAAACTCTTGATGAAATCCGCAAAGAGGAACCATTGCTCTTCACTTCTGTAATGTCAATTGTTTCCGGCATGCTCACGGTGGACCAGGCCTCAGAAGATCAAAATATGAAACTAGACAACTTCACTTTGTGTCTTATTTCTCATCGCATGATGCGTATGGGTGACAAATCTGTCGAACTTCTTAAGTCTCTCCTCACACTGTGCTTATGGTACAACTTTCCAGAATGGTCCAACAAGACTAGATACCATTTTTTCAACTATGTATGTTGCTGTTTGGTTCGTGATCTTGTACCTGTGAGCAGGCCAAAACTTTTTTCGATGATGAATAATCATACTATGAGAAGCGAAGATGAATCGACCTCCATCGACGATTTTCTCCTAAAAAATGAAAGCTATCCACGCTTAATAATCCTTGTCTATGTTTCCGCATTAAACATCAACATTTTTCTTCGACAATCGATACAGAATAGATGGGGAATCGTACAAGAACGGGCGTGCAACATACTATCGTCGTCCTCAGTCAACGAACAGGACTTGCGCGAGCGCGAGGAAGCATCAGTATTGATCATGTTTGGTAAGCTTAATCACATTCTTGAAAAGGTGCACATAAAATTACATGAGGCTGATGAAGAGGACACATATGAAGAAGGACTTTTTTCGCAAACGCAAAAGAAAATCGTTGAGCAATTGCAAAAGGAATTAGAGGAATTCTTCCAGGAAATTCCATACGAGAGACTGAGAGTCATGGCTTTCTTTTACTCCGTACAGGCATATCTCCATGAGTGGATTTTTTCAAGATTCATCGCAAAATTCGCGGACCAATCTACTATACAACATGTTCCAGTGGATGTTTCTAATTCATTCCTTAAATGCTGCGAATCATGTATATCTGCAATGAGAGAGTTCTTGAAATTGTCTCCAGAGCTTATCGCCTCTTTACCGCTTTTCCATATTTCCAGAATCATTTACACCGTGGGTATGTTATTGCTACGTTTAAGATACACCACAGTAACTATTCCAGCCTTTTCATTTCTAAAACCAAGCACTGAACAAGCTCTCACCCTTGTCAAAGATATTTCCACATTATTGGATAGAAGTGCTGAGCTTTACCCTTACAATAATTTTCTCACTAAACTGAGATATGTGGTAACGCTTTTCGTTCAAATTTACGCCAATAAAGTCAAGGCATTCATCGAGAACTCGCGCTCTCACATAGAAACGAGAGCCAACCAAGTAAATGAACCTCTTGAGAACAGTATGAGTGCTCCAGATCAGAGGTCTCTACCAATGCTTTTGAACCCAGTATCTCCTTCCAATGATGTCCCGGAAGTTCCTCTTGCCTCTTATCGCGAAGACCTTTCTAATGACTTAAACACTTCGAGTGGGACTAGTGAGGATTTTAATAGCTACTTGGCTGACATTAATTCCCTTGAAATTGGGTTCAATGCTCTCAATGATGAATTTTGGACGGATGTATTTATGAACAATATGTAATATACTCATTTGAACGTTATAATATTTTATTTGACTTCACCTTGTTACCATCGGGCTCAAAAACTGCTCTATGCCACGTACAAAATTTCTATTAGTGATCTTCCTGGTACCTTGCCCTCTTTTTTCTTGTTCTGTTTCTGCAAAGTCTATGGGACCAAGCCAGTTATTTGCGACGTAATTCACATATATCTCGCTGTAAATGTATCGAAGAACATGCGACAAATCTTCCTGCTTCAAATCACTTAGAATAACGAACCAAAGGCCTGTCGCTGTGCAAAGGATGTGAGCACGGTACTTACCTGTTGCGATTGTTCTAATTTCATTTCGCGACTCATTTCGAGAGAGCTTTTGTGCTATGGAACGTAAAGAAAATACCATACCATAAATGAGTTTTGCAGTATCTTCGTTTTGCTTAGAATTGGTAGTTCCACTGGCCTGATTAGACTTCAACGTCCATTCTCTGTCAAATATGCAATTACCTGCTAATGTTAGAATACAAATCCTGATATCAATATTTCATAAGCTATAATACAACATACAATGTCTATCAAAGATCCAAAGAGAGTAAATTGTCATGGTGGTCTCTATAATTGTTGTTTCTGCCCGTATCTCTATAATAAAGTTGATAAAGCGCTTTCTCTAAATCAATGTCACATTGTGCACGTACATAACGACTTACACTTCAAAAGCTCAATAAGTCTACTTCGTGAGAATTATTAGCAGATGTAGAAATCTTAGATTTTGGTGCAGCTGTTTCCATTTCACCAAATCCATCATCGTCTTCTTCATCGTTTTCATTGGGCTTCTGGGCCTCTGCATGGGCCGATACTCCATTTTTAATACTTGAAGCAGGTGGCTGATTCTTGGCGCTTGAAAAGAGGAAAGAGAAGGGATCATCCTTTTTTGGGGCAGGCTTACTAGCAACTGCTGGCACACTCACGGAATTCGAAGACGGAATGCTACTAAACACTGGCATGGTACCCGCAGACACGGTAGTTGCGGGTGATTGCGTTGAAATTTGTGGTCCAGAGGCATAGAGGTCAGCCAGCACTGACGACGTGGACTGAGGTTTGTCAGCAACAGGAACAGCGCTTTGAAAGTCCGCAAAATCATCATCGTCTTCGTCTTGTTGGCCACCTGAAGTGGTGTTTTTCGAGGAAGCAGCTGCCGCGCTGTCCGAAAAGAGTTCTTGGTCCTGTCCACCTTTGGACTGATGGTCCTCATACCCTGCTTGTGATGATCCTTGGTTAGGGTTCGAGTTTTCTTCATCACTATCGTAGTCTGCACTCACGGAAATACCGTGTTTGGTCGAACGACCGAATCCCGCTGAAGTGTTGATAGCTGAAGAGGGCAAATAAGAGGATGGCGCACCGCCTGCAACACCTTTATACTTCTTTGCTGTTTCTCTGGCCTTTTTCCGCTCACTTCTAATTTGATTGTCATCATTCAACAGGATCACCAATTCTTTGGCCCTATTTCTCACATTGATACCTTGATCTCTGCCCTGTGAGTCCACATAGTGAAATGACTCTAGCATCTTGATCAGTGACAGATTTGCTCTCGTATCGTCAATAAACCGCTCCGATCCGTGCTTGATCAAATATTCCAGAAGTTGCAAAGCTTTGTAGATCTGCCTCCATTCGCTAGCTGTCTTCTCTGTGAATCGCCTAAAAATCATACCAAGAATCTCTTCCCGCTCTCTATAATTGTAAGTTCCCTGCGCTATCTGTTCCATCAACGTCGAAGAGGCACCCCAAGGCTCGTTATTTGTTGCCTCACGTACTTTTGCCTCCATCTCTGTGTAGTTGAACACTACATTTTGAGCTTTTCTAAAGTACTTCTTCGCATCGTAGAGCGACATCTTGCTCAAGTTATTCTCGATACTCATCTGATCTTTTTTACTAACCAAAATCCAAACCTGCTCTTAATGATGCCCCTTTACTTGAGTACCGATCGATACTACGGTTGGTCATAAATGAAAATTCCAGCGTTACATGTGCGTACACAATGATATATACATGAAGATGTATCGGGTCAGTAGACTGAGTCAGCTCACAACTCGCCGGCTTCCTCGACAACGATCTTAGCGCGTGGCTTACCGGACATGGTACCAAATGCTTCTATGGTCTTGACAACGTCCATACCTTTAGTGACCTCTCCGAAGACCACGTGCTTACCGTCCAACCATGGGCAAGGAACGGTAGTGATGAAAAATTGGGAGCCATTGGTGTTTGGGCCAGCGTTAGCCATAGAGAGCAGACCGGCTTTATCATGCTTCTTGGTAAAGTTCTCGTCAGCAAATTTGTTACCGTAGATGGACTTACCACCGTAGCCGTTGGTCAAATCGGTGTCACCACCTTGCAACATGAAGTTAGGAATGACTCTGTGAAAAGGAACGCCCTTGTAGCCAAATCCTTTCTCACCTGTACAGAGAGCTCTGAAATTCTCAGCGGTTTTTGGGACAACTTCGTCATACAGCTCGAACTCAATTCTGTTCTGCTTTGTACCATTGATCGAGGTGTCAAAGAAAACCTTCTTGCCCATAGCAGAAGCAGTTGTAGAGAAGAGGCGCCCTTGGCTGATGATTGAACGTTTAGCTGCAGATATCATATTGAATAATTAGTTTTGATCTTTCAACACTGTTAATTTCAGAGCACACCTTCTGCGAGAAAGGGATTTTTTTTTTTCATGCCGAGGAAGCCCCGCATTATTCGACAATCATGTGACTATATAAGAAGCATTTACAAATGAATTAGCTTTGATACCTTTTCAAATTGCTTGCAAAGTATCTGCAGCCATTCGAGGGTCTCTTCTCGATCTTTTACCAGAAGTGCCTCGTGCAGACCAGGTATCACATCTCCAAAATACCCCAAATACTTGTCTGGACCAAAGATGGAATGCTTCATCCAGTCTCTATCTTTTAAGCCTCTTTCCGTCAAAAACAGACGATCTAGCATTTTTAGTTTCTGGTTTGCGGCTGTTAACTTGAAATATATTATGAGCTTTTTGTAAAACAACCATACTGGATAGTCCTTTCTGGCTTTCTTACGTAGTTGCGCGGTGTGCGTGTCAAACAGCACGCTCTCGCTTTCGGCGAGATCATCTAGTTTCCGAGAGAGGGTGCCTGCTAGTGTTTGTAGTTTAGAATCAGCTGGGAAGGTTGAGTTCAACATTTTGTGCCACCCATTGTAATATTGGCGGATCTTGCTCATGTAAGCGTGTGTCCTGAAGTCAATGAGCTCATCCTCGCTGATCATCAAAGCTGACATCCCAGTGAAAATGGCCATAGTGTTATGAAGCTCGTAATTTGGATCTACAAATTTCTCCATCCATGTATACGAGTCATAATTGGTATGATATTGATAAACTGCATCGTCCTCACGGTTACCGGCAAATTTGAAGTTGCCGCTAGGCACACCCAAATGATTTTGAAACACTGCAAAATCGGTACCAGAGCCCAAGACACCAATATCGAGATCAGATGTTTCCTTCCAATGATCGTAGAGCGAAGTCGAGGGCCTCCCCACAAAAGGTGTATGCTTTGCTGCTGATAGAAGTACGCTCGCTAGTAGTGGGTTGGCTTCGCACTGAAATTTACTCCCACTTATAGCCGTGTCGAGGTTTAGATACGCAATGGCTTGCTTTTTGAGTTGCCTTTCGTGGTTCTCACCATACTCGGTAGATCCTAACATTGCAGGCTCTTCTCCATCCCAACTAATGAGCTTTATGGTCCTCAAAGGTTTCCAGCCATTCTTCCGCAGTTCACTAAAACCACGGGCAATTTCTAGCAGAATACTGCTACCGCTATTGGGGTCTCCCGCTCCTCCCACAGTCCATGAATCTCTGTGGTTCGCGATAATGATAGAATTGCCATGTAAAATGCCAGGAATTTCAACTATAACATCACTCATTTCTTGGATACCATACTCCTGCTCATTGTATACCCGTACCGTTACATTAGGATCAGATGGGCCACTGTAGTAGCTAAACCCGCCTATGTTACCTCCAGGCCCAATTTTGCAACCTTTTCCGTTTAAATGTTCCAATATCTTGGCGACCTCTCTTCCACTCAAAGGCACTGATGGGATAGCTGGCAATTTGCCTGCGGGTGACATTCGTTTGGTATGTGGCGACTTCGACGCATAGCCTGGAGTTGTGGGGTCCCCAGGAAAGTCTGTGAAGTATTCAACAGACCCACGTTGAATACCACTCGGATTCCTCGCAGGACCATGGGGATATGCCTTATATCCATTAGCTTCAGTTATTTCTCCGTCATCGAAGGAATCAGTGTACAATATTACTGCCGCTGCTCCATACTTTTCAGCATTCTTCACCTTCAATCCCCTGAACATGCTGTCATATCTGATTATATGTATTTTACCCTTCAAGTCAATCCCCTTTTCAAGTAAATATTCGTAGTCTTCAATCTTTCCGTAGTTGCAGAACACAAACTGGGCGGTAACGTCGCCATTGGCTGAATACCCGTGGAAAGCAGGTACCGATTGTGGACTCGAACTTGATGGATCTTCTTCCAAGAAATCTTCTATCATGCTAGCATTATAAGCTAGTTTGTCATCAATCCAAAGAGATACTTCTGAATCTACAGGAGTATTCAACCAGGGATAATACTTTTCAATCTTGGGTGAAAATCCATACGACTTCAGTTGATCCAAAGTGTACTGCAAGACATGATCGTCACCAGTGAAATGTCTGTACTCCGTGTAGTTGCGGACATGATCTTTGGCATGATTTTCTCGTAGTAAACTCTCTAGGTATATTCTGTACGTTTCAGCTCTGGTTACCTTACTAAAATGAAATCTTCTAAAATCTCTTGACAATGAGGTTCTTGGGAGGAACGCCACAGTGAAGCCCATATACAGAATCAAACTTGCCACCAGCAAAGAAAAAAACTCTACTTTGTGTCTTTTAACTGCATCGTATCCTATTTTGAAACTACTGATAGTGTTACTTCTGCCACGCGCAACGATCGATGCAATTGAGTTGCTTCTAGTCCTTTGAGTAGGAAGGAGCGGCTGCGCTTCTTCATCCTCAGGTACGTAAGACATTATCAGTCTATTGCGTCTTCAAATAGTTAACTTCAACTGCTCAAAGTTCCTAAACGTAATCTACCCCCCCTAGGCCATCACCTAACTAACGAAGTCATGTGACTACCATTCAATCTAGTACTGTACAAGATATTTGAGCTAATCAACTACTGGATGTGCTGTGAATTATTTCACAAGAAGGGCTTCAATAGCTCTGCTTTCTCTTCACCGACGAGTGTCTCAAGTTCTTTTTTACCGGGGATGGGCTTATAATCAGAGAATTCAAATCCAGGAACGACAATTTCGCTAATAAGCATGCCATTGTCAAATTCTTCATTCGGTAAGAGAAAACTAGCTTTATAAACACCACCTGGAACTACCCATTGTGATACTTCTCCATTTTCGTAATCGAAACCAACCTTGAAAGATTTGATTGTACCGTCAGGATAGACTAGAACATACTGTCCCTTACCTTTTTGGAGGACGTGAATGTTACGGCTTCTGTTCATTATCATTTTTGTTATGGGGGCATCTGGAGTAAGAAGGTAGTAGATCATCGTAGAGTAACTTCTCTTGCCCTCGTAACGAGGTGCCTCCGTTCGCGTTGGCATTGCCAAATCTGGATTTTCATTGGAACCACTTGGGTATTCCGATTGACTATAGTCAATTGTGAAAGGGGACCTATCCGTTTCTTTGAAGTATCCGTTTTCAACGTGTCTTTCCAATTGTAACTGGTTGATAACCTTCTGCAGTGTATCTGGCGGTTGCATTGCTGGGAAACTCACGAACGGAGGATACTCAATCTCACAGTTTGGAGCCAAGTCGATTGTAGGAGATGTAAACAGGTCTGACATTGCTCTTGGAAATCACTTAATATGTGGTCGGACGTTCAAAGTCCCTTGATGTCAGTTGCTTTGATTAATTTAGATGATACGTACATAGTTATCTTACACCTTCAACTCCTTCTTCTGGTTCTTTGACTCTAATACTTCTTCGGCCTTGCGTTTCTTAAGTTCCTCTTCGTCAATATTAGATGATTCACTTTCACATTTCTTACTCTTCAGTGTCTCTACGATTCTCTTATCACCTGTGACACCATTTACAGGCCTAAAGTACGGCTGACACCTCCAGTATGGAATAGTTTTGTAAGCACCACCCCATAGTTCTATCTCACCAGTAATTACTTTATCTTTCTCTTCAATATCGGGTTGTTTGAAAATGTCTTGGACGATTTTTTCCACAGGCCTGACTACTTTATCGTCCCATTCTTCAAAAGGTGTCTTTGCTGTCATGGATGCAAGGCTGGCTCTCACATCGGTATGAACAGGCAAAAATGGCCTCAAAATTTTGAAAAAATGGGACTTCATGGCAATCTTAGAGGCTTGCGAACCTTCACAGCTTTTCACTATATCAAAGTATTCCCTCAACAATTTATCCACTCTAGGATAAGACATTTCAATATTAGAGTCAAAATCCGCGCAAAATACCCCTGGATTGTACAAGTTTCCCTCAGCGCTCATGATACCATCGCAGTGAATGTAGTTCATACATCTTGAAATGTCTTCTGGATACAAAATATTACCGTTGGCAAAAAAAACTGTTTCTTTTGGCAAGTTTTCCCTCAAATATCTAATGATATCCCAGTCAGCTAGTCCTGTTTTTTGACCCTTCTGTTCTCGCAGTCTTCCGTGAACCGTCAAAAACTGTGCGCCTGCATCCAAAACCATCTTTGCATATTTCAAAGTTTTCTCGCGATCTGGAAAGACCCGAATTTTGGCTGTAACAGGAACATTGAGATTGTCATGCAAAGTCCTTATCAACTTAAAAATCAAATCCCAATCTTCCATCAAAAATGAACCGTACCTACCTTTTCTGGCAATACCTTGAGGGCATCCCAAGTTTAAATCAACAGCGTCACATTTATCTTCAACAAGCTTAGCAGCAGCAAGGAGATATTCTGGGTCATTGGCGCAAAATTGGACAACAAGTGGTCTGTCTACCTTTTTATCACCATCTATACTACACCACATATCTTTACGGTATTTTTCTGATGTTGCGAACAATTTGGCATGAAACATCGGTGTATATGCTAATGTGGCACCGTATCTCCTCGAGAGAATTCTCCATGCGAGTTCTGATTGATCAACCATGGGCGCTACAATCTTGGTAGGAGAGCCAATACTTTCAAACAGAGCTCTTCCTGTGAGCTTCGTAAGGTTTCCTTTCCTATCGACAGAACCATTCGTCATTGGTGAATATGGGTTTGGCTTCAATTTGAGCTTGAATAACGTCCAAATAAGATTTCCTAAAAATGAAATTTTTAAAGGTTTAAAGGTATTTTAAAGAATATCAAACTAAAACTCTGGCTTAACCTGTAAACGTTAAGTATATTTACACTTACTTTAAATTGTAATCTCATCGCTGAAATTTTACTTCCTGGAATTTCTTTTGTAGATAAGTCACATATCACGAGGATGGATGATTGGCCAAGTTGTAAATGGCCCTAGATTGAAGAGCATGTGCGAAGAGTAAAGCGATAGGCCAGATTGGTGCATCGCCGAGTATTCTGACACCTAAGTAAAGTGATCTAGATGAAAGTCTTGCCTTCATGATCACCCTCACAGTCTCATTTACGTCCGTATTAGGATTCATCGCCCTCTTTGCGAGGTCATCATCCAAAACCTCCACATCAAGCGCACCATTTGCCTGCAATCTCAAAAATTCAGCGTATGATTGCATATTATAGCCCTTGGGAAGTAAATGTTCCTCGATTTTTTTAAGAATAATTTCCGATTTGAGCCAAAGCGTTCTATCGATGGCTTTTAGAACAGTTGTGTTCTCACCATCAGCGTACTGCTTAGCCCAAACCTCCACCCTTTTCAAGTATTCTGCTATTATCAGTACTGAAGAGAAAATACATGTAATGGAAAAAATTGGCGTCCGCAAAGATGTCTTCTCTGCGTTCTTAACTATCGAGACAGTGTCGACCCAAAATTTAACTATATTCAGAGCATAATCGGTAGCCTCTCTTGAGCTCTCCCAGTCATGATATGTCTCCAGAGACTCATTCATTCCTTCCCAATCTTTCAACCAAATCTTGTTCATAAAATACGTGAAACTCAAACATTTTCTGATCTTCGCGAAGTTCAGTAGAGGTATAATCAGTCTCAGAGAAGGGTTCGAATTTATAAAGGCAATGTTGCTTTCATTTGCTATCAAGACCCCGCCATTTTTGATGTAGAGCGCCTCCCAAAACTTCAGGAGAGATTCAATAATAGGTCGAGAGTTCATACGCCATTTTAGCTCACGCATTTGTTCATTGGATTCGTTTTTCAGATTATACCTTTCAATGAATATTTTTTCGTGAATTGAAATCAATAGTGACAATAAAGTCTTGAAAGACACCTTCTTGTTCTCATAAAAAAATTGATAACCATTCGTCAAGTAAATTAAGCAGTTTTTGTAACTTTCTCCGCCATTAGAAAGCTCCACCAGGGAAAACTTGGAGTCGAGAACTATACGGTAACTTACCAGCGATTGTGACCATTCATGTGCATTTTCACAAAAATACAAATCCTCATGATAGCATGGAATACCGCACTTTAAGTCAATGGAATGAAAACAACAATCTAAACCAACCAGTGATGTGAACAGATTGGAGATCAAAAGTATGGTGTGGCAAGTTCTAATTCTTGATTGTGCCGTTATGAAATACTGAAAATTCCTAGTAAGCTGTTCTGGAGTGTTGTACTGATTTCGAAGTTTCTCAAGAAGTTGAGGATTGTCTTGATATTGAAAGACGTGATCACTTTCAATGGGTGGTGTTACGAGGGTTTCCAAAGGAAGATTCAGCTGTTTCAATTTCACTAGTTCGATCAAAGACATAATTTGAGTGTTCATAGTCTTTGTGATAGACAAATCATTATTGAAAATACCAATGAAAATAAGCAATACCATACTTTGAATTACCCATAGTGGAGTCTCTTGATGATGTTGTTTCGTTCTTTCGAGTAGTTCTCTGATATGGAAGCGGCATATATTGAATAATAGCATTGCATGCGAAGAATGGAAACCATACAAAGCTCCAATTGTGGCTATTGATAACAGTAGAGGATAAATGTTCATGCTAGGTTGTATCGAATGTAAATGAATGAACGCAAAATAAGGATGGAATTCATCTTGGTACAAATTCACATAACGATTTAATTCCTCTAATGTTGGAAATTGTGATGAAGTTAGATTATTGGCTCGCAAAATATCATTGCGAAGTTGCTCAGTGTATAAATATAATCTGGTTCCCTTTTTACGTTTCTTCGTGCTTGGAGAGTTGCTATCACTGGTTGGAGAGCTGTAATCGGATTGGTTTTCCATAATTTTTTTGAACAAATCAACTTGCCGCGATTTGAAAAGGGAAGGAATGTCGTTATTTGAATGCTCATTTTTAGGATTTAAAGATTGACCACTACTTCCTGGAAAATTAGTTGCCTCGCTGTCCTGGTAAGGTGTTAAGTATCGTGGACTTTCTTTCAGCTTAACATGTCCAGAATTGCCCTTACTCATGGGAGTTGAACCAGAAAGACGTGCAGGAGTTGAACCATTCGGAGTGGTTTCAGAATTGGTATAAGCGAAACCGACTTCGTTGAAATTATTCATATTCACCTTGAAGTTACCATCTAGTTGTGTATTTATGAACTCTGAGAGCCAGTGTTCATCATTGGCTTCGCTTTTAGTACTCCCTACGACAGCGGTATTTTTGGATAAGTTATTAACTAAACCATCCACGAACTCTGATGAAGACGGTACAGAATGATGAGAATTTTCCTTTTCTTGTAAAGTTGTTGATTTTTCCTTCTGAAATCTTTCTTGCTCATCCTTATAGTTGAAATAATCTAAATTGGAATCTGTTGAATAAACGTTAGTATACCCTCCTGAACCGCCAACAGTGGATCCCATTTGTAAAAAGTCTGTAAGTTGCGGGGTATTCATCATAAAGTTTCCTGGCGTTAGAGCCATTTGGATTGAGCCATAGGGGCCTTCTTTCTCTCCTATAGTATTATGATTCAGTTCGCCGTCTTTGGGTCCGTCGTTTTCGCTAATTGTTACAGATTCGGGTAATGGCATGAATGAAAATGCCTCCAAATTGACACCGCTTTCCATTGCCTTATCCACGAGCTCCTGCGCAGATAGCTGAGGTGTAGAAAACCCGACTTGGTGAGGGATATCAGGCAAATCGTGCTCAATAATACGAGGTGCGTCTTTGGTTTGTGTATAAGTGATTGAACTGGAGGCAGAAAATGACGCATGTCTCTTACGTTTGCGCTGTTTCTCCTCGCCCTCAAACTCAGAAGGTTGCTGATCTTGTGGAAATTGTTGTAAAGTTTCTGGTTCTCTTGATTTACCCTTGGTAGCTTTACGTTTAGTCTGCGGGGCTTGACCCGTCGGGTTGTTTGGAGTGGGCAGCATGGTCTCCTTGTTGCCCGTAATGGTTATGATGTGTCGCTCATTGAGTTGCTGCCTAGCGTCCTTTGTGCTGGTTTCGTCTTCGACATCCTTGTCCATTAGAGAAGAGTGTAACTTTTGTTGGTGTCGCAGGACCAAATCGCGCCTGGCAAAGCATCTCCCGCAAAACGCGCACAGAAAAGGCTTTTCGTTGGTGTGAGCACGCTGGTGACGCTTTAGATGTTCCTGCCTTGCAAATCCTCGCGTACAAATAGGGCATAGGAAAGGACGAGGTCGGTCTGTCTTTATGGTACGCGATTTTTTTGGAATTGGCATCATGGCCCTCATCGCCCCGGCGTCGTCCACGTCGGTTGGTGTGATAGTAGTGGCAAAGGTTGTAAGCGGTTCTACCTGCTTATCAATTGCTCTTTGTTCACCAATATCCCCGGGCGTAAACATGTCTCTCCTTCACACAATGATGGACGATGTGTGCGTTTTCGGATTCTAATCTGTCCCGATGATGATAAAATGTTGAAAAAGTTAGAGATCACGTGCGGGACTATAAATTACAAGATTGAGACAAGATGATACATGAGTCCAATTGCAATGAGTTCTACAAGCTTGGCGTTTGAGTTGTTGAAAATTTGACCCCGATATTGAACTTTGAAATGGTTTAATGCCCTAAGAGTTGCTGATTATTATGCTTGAAAAATTTTCCGTTCAAAAAAAGCTATAAAAGAGATGTTGGAACTGGAGTTCAATTTTCTCTCTTGACAAATACTCAACTTTGTCCAAAAGTTTCCACCGCAATAGACAGTACGACAGTCGAGACCGGAGCTCTTGCGTTTGGGATTGTTTTAATTCTAGTTGAGAGCTTCAAACCACTCGTTTCTAGCCGTGATAAGCGTGTGGATAGATAAATTCTTGGTGCCTTTTAAGAACTCGAATGGATAATTCACATGAGATTCGAGTGTCAGAGGGTCCCAACATTTTAATAAGCTTGTAAAGTAAGAAATTCTATTGTGGAGTAGTCTATGGTACAAAAGATCAGCTGATGGAACGCCTTTGATAAATAAGCCTATAAAGAGCATCACCAGGATGCCTTGTCAGTACACTTGCCGGAGCAGTCGCCACAGCAGGTCTTTGCCTGGCCGGTAGCTCCTGTTTTAGCGTTATGGTCGATCTCGACCAATGCAGCTTGTCCCGGTTTGCCCAGCTTGGGCCTAGGGTCGTGTTCTCTGGCGATCAAGGTGTGGCAATGAGGATCGTGGCTCTTATGCTTTAGATATATATAATTGTGCAATGCCATTGGGATATGTGGTTGGGGGGACACGCTGCTTCAGATACCTGATGAGAAGAATGGTTACAGAATGTTCAACCTTGTGGGGGGCACTTTTTATCACTTTTCGTTTATTTAGTAGCCAAGTTGTCAGCGCGTCGTATACTAGTCGCGTGGTGTGATCGTGATGGGACACCGAAAAGACAAACGGCGAAAAAAATCGGTATGCAGCGCTAGCTGAGTTAAGCCGGTATGTGACATGAGTTTTATCGCGTGTTAGGGGGGTTACTCATTGCCGCTAGGAGTAATACGGCCGAGGTCGAGAGGTCACATAGGGAATCACGCGGCGGGGCGGAAGCCTAGGCGCGAGACCTCACAAGATGCGGATGGTTTAGAGCCTTGAAGGCGCGGCACAAGGGAAGAAAGAGCTGGTAACACCTGACGACCGTCTTGGCTGGCTGCAAGGCTCCCTGCATTGCATTTTCAGGCGCAGAACACAGCTTGAAGCTCCAGAACACATCTAATATGGCAACAGGGTCTAGAAAGTGGGCGATTTATTCCGCGTGTGCAGCGGTTGCAATGAGCAGCAAAAGACCGGCCAGTCCAGGCGGAACTGGACGCATCCGAAGAGAACAGCGGTGATGGGCCGCCTAGGATGTGACGACTTTCAGGCCTTTTGGTGATTACAAAAGCATGTCGATCTGTAATTGCTAACGTTGGCTCGGTATGACGTTGGCGCACCACCAGTTTGGCCCAGTGTTGAGGTTTCGAACGCATCTTCAGATGCGAGTTTTTCCGCTTCGCGGGAGGATAAACCTGCGGGCGAGAGGTTCCGATTAATTTTTCCGCGCAGGACCCGCAGACGCAGGCAGGCGCGACGCTAATAATGGCGAGTTGTGCAAGGCAGGAAAGTCTCGGCACTGAGCGGGTGAGGATGAGTGTGTGAGGACGAGCGTGCGAGGGTGCAACTAAGGTGTATGGCACGTTAGCGGCTGCAAAGAGTAATTTCGTAGATTCGGATGGGGGCGATGAGAGGCTTGAAAGTGCAATTGCGCACGAACTCGGTTGGATCGGAGGTTTCTGTGGACTGTAGAACAGTGCAGTTGAGCCCTGCAGCGGAGCACGCGGCTTCAAACACTCGAATGGTGTCTGAGTTGCGCAAGGTGGCCGCCACGAGAGCGTGGTGGGCACCCTGATGCAACGCGGTGGCCACACAGGCCACGAGGTGCGGGACGGCGGCTGAGTCGTAGGTGACGTCTGCAGCGAGGACAAGGTCGACTTTGGGCACGGGATCGGCGCCCCACCACAGTTTTTGGAAGTGGAACCGCGGGCCGACAAGCCCGTTACGGTCAAAGTTGGGCTTGGCGCAGGTGTCGACGAGGCTGCGGTCGCCGTCCGTGACGTAGAGGCTGAAGTCGCGCGTGGAGTTCAATTGGGCCCACACGAGGCTCACGAGCGCGGTGCCGGCGCCGAGCTCGAGGGCGGAGGTCACGTGACCGGGGCCATCCGGGCCGTGCTCGTTCTGGTGCTGCTGTAAGTAATGGCACAGGTACAGTGCGGCCTCCCAGGTGCGCAGGCCGGTGGTGCCCTGGGCGCAGATCAGGTGGGGCGTTTCGTGGATGTCGAGCGCGACGGGGCCGAAGGTGTAGGTGATGAGGTCGGAGGCCGTGGGGCCGGGCGGCGGGACGGGCAGCAGCTCGACGTACTGCTCGTAGAGCCACTCGTCGAGGTACACGGGGTGCGTGGGGCCGGGGTCGATGGGCACGGCCTGGTCAATGGCAGGCCAGTTGTCGATCAGGGCCTTGACGAGCGTCTTGGCGTAGTGCGGGTTGCGGGCGCGCACGCGGGCGAATTGCGCGACGAACTCGGGGGCCGACAGCGGGGCGGGGTCTGCGAGGAGGGTGTCGAGCACCTGGGGCGGGGGACAGCGCTGGTGGATGCGTTGGTAGAGCAGCATTGGAGAGATGAGGTGCGGGCGAGGCGGGCGGGAGCGAGAAGCCAGCGAGACGGGCCGGTGAAAAGTGGGCGAGGCGCGGGCGCGCGAGAGGCATCACGTGCCATCCACGTGGTTTGGCCTCTGTGTCACGTGGCGCCCCGCCTATCTCCGGCCCCGCCTATCTCCGGCTCCGCCGCCTCCTCCGCGCGCTCTTCTCGTTTTCGTTCTTTATACTTCCTACTTCCTACTTCCTGCTTCCTGCTTCCTACTTACTTGCCTCTCGCGCCGGGCGCGGCGCGGCTCACCACCCGTACACCCGCACGCGCTTCACGCCGCCGTCCGGGATGATCGTCAGCTTCACGTGCGTCACGTGCGCGTCGCGCGCCACGTCGTACACGTGCTCGTGGTCCGGCCCGGTCTTGCTCTTGGGCACCAGCTCGAACCAGCGCGCGTCGTCGGCCGCGACCGCGGCCGCCGCGGCGCCGGCACCGGTGCCGGCATCGGCGCCCGCGTCCAGCCCGTGCACGGTGATGTACTGCGGGAAGTTGCCGCGGAAGTGCGCGGTGTCCACCACCACGCGCGCCACGTGCGACGCGCGCCCGCCCAGCTGCACCACGACCCAGTCCACGTGCCCGGGCTCGCGCGACCGGCTCGTCTCCCATCCGTCCGACATGTCGTGGCCGCGGCCCGGCAGCAGCAGGTTGTCCGCGGAGCCGAAGTGCTGGTCCGACACGCACAGCGCGACGCCGCCGTGGCACACGCTGGCCAGGTCGAGCGGCGCGCGCGCGGCGCCGGCGCCGGCGCCGCGCAGCAGCGCGGCCGGCGGCACCACGTGACCGTACAGCCGGAACCGCGCGATCCCGCCGTCCGGGAACATCTGCAGCTTCACGTGCGTGTACTTGGCGTCCGTCATGGCGTCGCGCAGCATGAACTGGCGCTGCGACGGCCCGCACGCCGTGCGGCCGATCACGTCCGTCCAGCGCGCGTCGTCCTCGCTCACGTCGTCCGCGTCCTCGTCGTAGAGCGCCTGCACGGCGATCTCCGGCGCGTGGTTACCGTTGAAAAAGGCCGTGTCCACCTCGCAGCCCACGATGTGCGCGGCGGCCACGCCCATGCGCAGGATCACCCAGTCGTACGCGGCGGTGTTGTGGCGGCGCGTCTCCCACCCGTCGTACCACGCGCCCGCGTGCGTGAAGCGCGTGGCGTCGCGCACGGGCGCGCGGGGCTCGACCAGGTTGGCGGCGGCCGCGAACCATTCGTCCGAGCACGCCAGCACCTTGCCGCCGAGCTTCTTGCCGACCACGTCGACCGCCAGGTGGCGCGCGGTCACGGCCGAAAGGAACGCGTCCGCGTCCTCGTGTGAGAACAACGTCAGCGCCATGGGGGGTTGTGGGGGATGCGAATGTGGAGTATGCAAATGCGATGCGAAAGTTGTGGAGCTCGGCCTAATGGGGGGTCGGAGCTGCTGCAGTGCAGGTTTGGGGCCCGCAGCCCCCGGCGCTTGCGACGCAACGCGTCGCACGTTATATACGCCGTTGGCCGGCGTGCAGCCGGGGGGAGCAGATAGGGTTCGGGGCGAGCGCAGCTGGCCGAGACGCGGCTCGGGGAGCTCGGCATACTCCGAGGCGCGGCGGGGGCGGGGCGGAAGCGCGACGCGAAGGCGGGACGCGAAGGCGGGACGCGAAAGCAGGGAGCGGCCAGGAGGCGGGCAGCAAGGAGGGGAGGAGGAGGAGAGCGAGGAGAGCGGGCGGAGAAGGCCGGAGAAGGCCGGCGCAAAGCGGAGCGAGCGGCGGCGCCGCTCACTCCGCACGAGCCAATCACACCCCGCCGGTTCGCCCGCCCCCCGCGCACTTCCCACGGCGCCGTCGCAAGTGCTCGCGCCCCCCCGCTGTCCCCCTCGCCCTCAAATTTTTCCCTCTTTCCTCCATGTCTCGTCTGCCGTCCCCAAAACAAGCGCAATGTTGAAGAGATTCCCAACCCCCGTTCTAAAGCCTTACTGGCCCTTCTTCGTGGGCGCAGTCGTCGTCTACTGGGGCGTCGGCAAGGGCGCCAGCGCGTCCGCGCAGTCTGCAGAGTTCATCAACGACCCCCGCAACCCTCGTTTCGCCCGTGGCGAAAAGCCCGTCGAGCTCGCCTGAGCTGGCGTGGCTCGCTCGCACGCGGCTGGCTCGCTCTCGCGCGCCCGCCAGCGCTCTCCATGATCAAGACTTTTTTTCTTTATATTCTAGTACCTCCAGCGGCGCTCTGCGCGCCCTGTATATACATGCTATAATGCACGACGAAACGCACCGCTACACGCGCTGTCCGCCCGCAACGCGCTCTCCGCCAGCGCCGGAGGCCGCCGCGATCGCGTGCCCAAACACGCCGCGCAGCGCGTCCGGGTCCTCGAGCCCCACGCTCACCCGCACCAGCGCCCTCACCACGCCGTACTTGGCCACCTCGTCCAGCTCCGCGTAGTGCGCCAGGATCGCGTACGGACACGCCAACGTGAAGTTGGTGCCCAGCGACGGACCCTTGCACAACTCCAGCGCGTCGAAAAACGCGCGTGCCCGCTCCTCGCTGTAGAACGTGAGCGAGAAAAGCCCGCCGTACCCGCCCTTGGGGCATCGCACCGCGTCGTAGTGTCGCTTGCTCTCCGCCGACGTCAGGCTCGGGTAGTATATCTTCTTGAACAGCGTGCCCACATGCGGCTTCAGCACCTCTTCCAACAGCAACTCCGTGTTGCTGTTCACCTTCAGCGTCCGCGACACAAAGTCGCGCGAGTTGCGCTCCAAGTAGATCACGTCCTCGCACCACAGCAGCTCCTCGAACTCGCCCCCGTGGAAAAACCCCTGTGCAAACTCGTACAGCGCGGACCGCGGGTTCAGCACCAGCGACCCGGCCATCACGTTCGAGTCCCCGCTGAAAATCTTGGTCAACGACGAGCACACCATGTCTGCCAACGGCAACACGTCGATGTTCACGAACCCTCCTGCCGTTTCGTCCACCACAATGTAGAATCCGTACGCGTTCGCAAGCCGGCGCAATTCTTGCAAATCCCCCATCTTCAATAACGGGTTCGACGGCGTCTCCATGAAAACCGCCAGGATCTGCTCCCCGGAATGCAGAATCTGCTTCAATTCCTCCATGGCGGCGTCGTCCCCCATGCCCAGGAAATGCGTGTGGTTGAACTTGCGCAATATCGACAACGTGTCCGTGTACGGGAACCCGAACATAACCGTCTTCTTGTAAGGAGCGCCGTATCCGACCAGGTTGGCCGCCCCGGAGTTGGGCGACGAGTACCCGCTGCTCTCGCCCCCGCCAGTTTGTCTGCGACGCACCCGCTTGGAGTCCAACGCCAATAACACCCGATGCGCTGTGAAAATCGACGCCATGCCGCTGGGGAAGAGGAACACGTCCCGCTCGGCATCAACTTGTAACGATTCCCGGTGCTGCGGTGGTGGTGTGCTCTCGTTCACCTGGTCAATGGGCTCAGCAGGAACCGTGGACCTCTCGGTAGTTACCGGCGTGGCTTCTTCCTCCGTAGCCGCATCGTTCAACGCCTGCTCGGGTGCCTGGGCCTCGTCTTCGTCCACATCCACCACCTTCCGTGCAATCCGTCTCTTGATCAATTGCTTGGCCTTGTCCGCGTACGAGAAATCCAGGTTTCTACCGAACCGTTTCTCAATGAACTCTTCCTCGTCCTTGATCTCTTCAGCGGAGCCCTCTTGTGCATAGGACGGATTCAAACGCGACGCACGGCCTTTTTCTTTCTTCTCCACCGCAGTTAACTCCTGCAACACATACTCAGCCATTCGACTGGAGATTATCTCCCCTGAGTGTTGCCAGTACTGCTTGACCAATGGCCAGTATTGTGGAGATACAAACACAACGGCAATCTTACACTCATGCCTCCAAGCTTTCTCCTCCTCAGTGGCGGGCCGTTGCGTGGACAATTGCAGTATACGAAGCCGGGGCGACCCTTCACCCTTCACTTTCACAAACTCCCTACATCTTTTCGCCACTTCATAGCTGGGGAAAACCAAACAAGTCTCGCCCTCTTTGGCGTATTTCTCTACAAGTACGCTGCATAATTTCTGAATAGACTTGTGAATGAAAAATCTCGGGTAGCCCGTGGTCATCTTATCAACAACATCGGAATCACCTTCCTCGTAGCCTATCGTGGCACTCCAAGTTGGTAAGCACACAGACACCGCATGCTTGGTGTTAGGAGGTATGGATTCTCCCACTTTTGTTGAAATCATTGTCTTCACTGCACTTTGTAAATGCGAAAAAGTTGAGTTGAGCGTACATTTTGAAAGTTTAACTCATCTCTCCTTCAGATATATAAAGTACAAGGTAAAAGTCGACAGACATTGGCCATAGGGAAGTCGCAAGGGACACCTTTTTTTTTCTCACATTACTCCAACACGCGTATTCATTTAACCTTGAATTCCACATTCCCTTTCTTTGCCCCCTTTGCCTGTATAGCACAGTTGTAATCAATATCCGTGATGAAAAAAGGCCCTAGCGAGAAGGGCTTTTTCTTTAAAGCATTCATTGGATTGCTCACAGCGTTTTCAGCCTACCTTCTGTACTCTACGTTTCAAGAGAGCACTACATCTGCATCACCATCCGACCTTAGGGATCAAATTGAAACTGTGTTTCTGGATTCTTGGAACGATTACAAGACTTATGCTTGGGGCTACGATGTTTATCATCCCTTATCTCATCAAAAATCCAATATGTATGGATCTAACGGAAAACCTTTGGGTTGGATCATTGTGGATGCCTTAGATACTATCATGCTAATGTACAACTCAACGCAGACCCACAAACAAGAATTCGCAAATGAAATCCAATTAGTCGAAACTTGGATCAATGATGTACTTGATTATGACATTGATGTTAGTGTTTCAATCTTCGAAACAACCATCAGAATGTTAGGGGGATTGTTATCCGGGTATTACCTCTCAAAAGAATTGCAAGTGGGGAATCCTGACATTTACTTGAACAAAGCGATAGACCTTGCAGATAGATTGTTACCTGCCTTTGATGCAACATCAACAGGTATCCCATATTCAAGTATCAATTTGCATACAGGTGAATCGGTGAAAAACCATGTAGACGATGGCGCCTCTTCTACTGCCGAGTTCACTACCTTACAATTGGAGTTCAAGTATTTAAGTGCCATAACGGGAGACCCTGCATATTGGGAAGCTGCTGAAGCCGTATACACACCTCTTTACGAGGAAAATGACTTACTACATACATTCCATGGTCTGGTCCCTATCTATGTCTACCCTGATAATGCAAAGTTCCATGGCCAAAATATCAGACTAGGGTCAAGAGGTGATTCCTTTTATGAATACTTATTGAAGCAGTACTTACAAACCCACGAACCCGTATACTATAAGTTGTACCGTCAATCCATGGAAGGAATGAAACAATTCTTGCTTGCAAAGTCCGAACCTAGTGGACTAGTATTTATCGGCGAACGGGAACACGGTTTATATGGACCCTTGTCCCCAAAAATGGATCATTTGGTTTGTTTCATGGGTGGGCTTTTGGCAATGGGCGCTACAGAAGGGTTGCAAATATCGAAAGCTCGTGAACAGCCTTTTTGGGATACCAAGCATGAAGAAGATTGGAATTTAGCTAAATCTTTGACACGTACTTGCTACGAAATGTACCACCAAGTTCCGTCTGGCCTTGCTTCCGAAATTGTTGTGTTCAATAAAGGAAATAGCTTTAGACCAAACTATTGGAAATCCTCAAAGGGTGACTTTTTCATCAAGCCAGCTGATACACATAATTTACAAAGACCGGAAACTGTGGAATCAATCATGTTCCTTTATCATCTAACCAAAGACCAAAAGTATCGTGATTGGGGCAGAGAGATATTCCAATCATTCCGCATTCACACTAGTGTAAATTGTCAGGGTCCGAATAAGAATTGTGTTTTCACAAGTCTCTCTGATGTTATATCCAAACCGACCAAGAAAGGTGATAATTTGGAAAGCTTCTGGCTCGCGGAGACCCTCAAATACTTGTATTTGCTGTTTTTGGATGACGTAGATCTAAGTTCTGTCGTTTTCAACACAGAAGCACACCCATTCCCTGTCCTTCCAGGAGAGCTGCTGACTCAGAAAAAGCTCTTCACTGGATGGTCAATTTAAAAAATTTCCTGGCAGTTACATGATGGGCAAAGGCCTTTCCTTAAATATTACTTTATAGTTGATCACATCCTCTAACTCAACTCTGTTAGTTTCATGATCGAATTTTAGTAGCCCTAAAGGTGTTTCGAGTTTGACAACAGATCCCAAGAGTCTTTGCTTCTCACCAACATACAAAGTCGCTTTTTTATACTCTGAATCAAATGACAGAACGCCAAATCTCACCACATTTTCCTCCTCATATTCGGAAAACCTCTCATCTTCATCGTTAGATGGTGGTTCCGATGGGAATTGTAAGTCTCCCTGTATTTCTAATAAAGTGTTGCCTAGTGGGGTGGCAATCGTTGTACCATCCCCTTCTTGGAAAAGGTTTTGCAGCTTAGATACTGATATTGTTACTGCGGGCATTTAAACGGCTAATGTTCTTTGATGTGTGGGAAGTTTTAAATTTCAAAACTACATCAAAAAGTAGGGTCAATAGACACATCAAAACCAAAACATAGTCATGTTCAAAACAATTGGAGGATTGTTTCGCAGACAAGATCAAGAAAGCTTGATCAAGGAGTACACTAAGGACTTGGCTTCTATAACCTCCAAAATACACCAACTTGATCAATCTTTGAAAAGAAAAGATGTCACACAGAGCAAGTGGCAAAGGCGTCTGAACCTCCATGGTATGAGCGCCATCGTGCTACTTAATGCCGTAAACTATATCCAGATAGGCAGCAGACAAATATTTGCGCTGTATGCTGTTTTGTCAATTGCATTCTTCATTCTGCTTAAATGGCTTTTAAGATGTTGGTTCAACTTTTCAAATGAACGTACCATCAAGAAACTTGATCAATTGAAGGTGGATCATCAAGAGAAGCTAGAGAATCTAAAGCAAAAGACACACTTCTATTCGACAAATTCTCTCATACAAAGGTTTTCTTCTGGAGAGCAACAATCGGAAGATGCTATCACGCTGATGGACGAAGAGATGAAAAATAAGCACGAAGAGTTAGACAAACTTCAGAAGGAGCTTGAAAACTTGAAAAAACAAGGCGATTCAAGTGAATCACAAGAGCAAAGAGAAAAATGGTTTGACAAAGTTCTTGGAGTGTTGTCAGGCGGTGACATACAACTTGATCGACAAATCAAACCCATTGTTTGCGCAGAATGTGGCAAGAGTACTGGTTGTTACACAGTTCTAGGAGCTCCGCTCAAGTACGTGTGCCCGCTATGTGGGTGGAAATTTGATAGCAACGAAATTGACTCGACTGAAGAAGATAAAAAACGTGCGACTGATAAAAAACAACTAGATATTTCAAATCCTACGTATAACTAACTAAGACAAGGACATGATAGCGTTGACAATATCAGAGTTGTGGTCACGTAGCGCCTTGGCAGCCTTGTCTCTCGAGACGTTAGCCTGTTGCATGACCAATTCGATATCGTCGCTGTTCAAGCCAGTCTCATCAACAGCACCCGTGCTTTCTTCTTCAGCTTCCACAGGTTTGCCTTCGGCAGCGGCTGCCATATCAGCTTGAATAGACTCAGGTAGAGATTGGTTCTCCTTGGCAAGGGCTTCAGCGACACCGGTCTGGGCGACACCTGGACCAGCAAGTTGAGCTTCTTGTTGGGCCTTGGCCAATCTTTGAGGGAAGTCATCGATCTTTGGTTCACCGAAAACGACGAAGTTACCACCAGCAGATCTGAACACTTCTGGCTTCTCAATGGCGTAAATTTGGTTGTTCTTTTTACGGAAGGTGACACGAGCAATACCTGGAACAGCCTTCAAGCCGAGTTTTCCAATCAATTCTCTGGCTTTCTTCTCATTTTTGCTGAAGATGGAAACGTTGGAGTTTTCTGGGATTTCGGACATAGTTAATTGAGTTTTAAGTTGAAGAAATAACTTTCCTATAGTTGCTTTAACTTGCACTTAGAAGCCTTTTTTTCTGATTGCTCAATGGTGAAAAAAATTTTCAGACAAATGTTCAGTCACGTGAGTTTATTCGATATACTGAAAAATAAAATAAATGCGAATTCTGTGGATCGAACACAGGACCTCCAGATTTCAAAGTGACCGAAGTTTTTCTTCAGTCTGGCGCTCTCCCGACTGAGCTAAATCCGCGTAATTTACATAAAACCTTTTTCAACCCAATACTCTATGGCTTTATAAAGTCAAATGATTCAAATGAATGCCATTATGAATCGGTGGTCTGGGATTACATGCAATGGCAGAAAGTACCGTTGTGGTATTGCTTATGTGCCGTATAAGCCCGTAGATTACTTCCCAATTCGTTAGATAGTCGCAATCGGGATTTATTGTAGTCGGCATTCATGTCGTGACAATTGAAAAATCATAAGTATAGTGTCCCTTAACTACAAACGAACAATAAATCTCAAAACAGGCGATGCTGAAGCTCAGAAGCAGCCAATGGTTTTGTAGAAGTATACTGAGAAGCACGCGACCTACGCAATGCTTATATCCAGTTACCGCGCTGAGAAGCCATTTCTCTGGGAGTATGAACATTCGGTATAAATATGGCGGTGTGCGATGGAATTCCAATGAGCGAACGAAAAATACTGATGCAGCAAAGCAGACCAAACCAAACCCTTACAAATTCATTACCGAACGTGATCGTCTTTTAGTGCAGGCAACAAGTATTTTAGAAAAGCTCAAGATAAATCTAAAATGGACACTCACGCGATCAATGAAACCGTTCAGCACCGACGACATTAGCGCATTTGTCTCCTGGGTTCTCGTGAGCAACGTGCTGCTGATCATTTTGGGTACAACAACTTTTGCATCCTTAGTCATATATCTCATCAACACGGTTTTTGCTCAAGAATATGTTGCGACACATGTTGGTAACTTTCTCACCAAAAATAGCCCTCTTTCCATTGTGTTTGAAAACGCTATTGTACCTGACTGGTCTTCAGGGAAGATATGTTTTAACAAGGTCTTTGTGTCAAGGAGGCCCAAAATTTCACACAGCTTTACCAAGGGTTCTCAAGAAGAGGCGGTGGAAAGGGCAAAGCTCGCCCTAAGTGAGAGAATCCTCGTCAGTAGAGAGGATTTTGATGATGGCAACTACACCCAATTCGATCTTACAATGGATCAAGTTGAAATTTCTCTAAGTTTTAGCAGGTGGATTAACGGTAAGGGCATTCTGGATGAGGTAACCATCAATGGACTACGTGGGGTTGTTGACAGGACTCATGTTCTGTGGAAGAAGAACGATGACCCACGTAATTATTTGAATGTTCATCAGCCTGGCGATTTCGAGATAACCAGTTTCAAGATGAACGATGTTCTCTTTACACTATATCAACCGAACGGGTTCAGGCCTTTCCAAGTGAGTATATTCAATTGCGAACTACCACAATTAAGGAAACATTGGCTTTTCTTTGACTTCTTAAACGCTAATAGTATAAGTGGTACCTATGATAACTCAATGTTTTCCATACACAAGAAATACAAGGTTGACGAATCACAGGACTCGTCCGCATGGAAAAAAGTCACCCGAATGCGGGTTGACAATTTGAATGTGGATCATTTGAATGCTGGTGTGCAAGGTCCCCTTGGGTGGATTACTGAAGGACAGGTCGACATGGTTGGTGATATATTACTCCCGGACAAAGATCCAAACCCCTCTCAACTTCAAGAAATCATCTCTGTCATCGGTGTCCGATTATTGAAAGAAGCACAACGTCATTCATTTATCTTATTGCCAGAGCCATTTCAACTTCCGGAGCAAAAAGATATCGATCCTCAACAGTATTTCATCATGGACTTCTTTCTAAAGCTTCATAACGTCAAAGCAGAAGTACCACTATTCACCAATGAGCTGAGCTACATAAATAGTGCCCTTATAAGACCAACTGTTGGTTATATCAATTCCAGGAGAACCTACATTCCGATCAAATGTCGTGTGGTCAAAAATATCTCCGATTTTGAAGGGTCGTGGACTATTTACGATTGTCTTTTAATGGAAGATCTGAGCGCAGAAGTTTACGATGCTTTCGCAAAATATGTTGCTGATGATAACAGGAAGAGTCTACGAATGAAGCGCGTGGGATTTTGGTCACTTCAAATATTGATACAATTGATTCTTGTCAGCCTAGGATCTATAGCATAGCCTGCTTTTGTAATAATAACCACTCATTTATACGCAAGTGAATAGAACATTTTCATGGCCAAATATATGTCCTAAGGTACTGAAAAACTACATGTCAATAGCTTAGAAGGAATGATTGAATACGTTTCTGAAATCTTGACCACTGAATTCAATATGGACAACAAATAATCAGCAATATCTGGCTTGGTGCTCTACAATCGGCAGACTTTTGCTAGCATAATGTTTACACCATTTATCATGTAATTGATGCGATTTTGGTATTTCAAATAGGTCCTCCACATTGTATCCTGTCAGGAAGAGAATGGTTTTTCATTTCATTCGCCCTGCGGGGAGAGAAATAAGGGAAATAAAGCTCAGATGAATATTTAGATATTGCCATTTTTACAACTTCTACGTTCTGTACAGGTTCTGTGCTCTTTTTTCGGTTATTGTGGTCTGCGACTTCTAGTCCTTTGCAACGCCCAAGATTTGAAGATGTCTCGTATACGAGCCTGTGTGTACGTTTGCTCAATTAATCATCAAAGTCTCTCGTACTTTCACTGCTAGGTTATTTCGAGCCGAAAGATCGACGAATCGCTCTAACATCCGACATTTACAGCTTTGATAGTTTGAGCTAAACCAAGGTTTTGTTCTTGCTCGTTAAAGGCACTGTACTTAAAAGTAGGGAACTTAAAAAAATTAATCAAGTCGTAGAATATTTATAAACTCAGAAGAGTTACCTTCATATATTGGTGCCTAGTATAGGGCCTTCAATTCGCTGAACATTATTCATGCATTCACGCTCTAGCATTCATAGCAGTGTCGTTTTCGGACTGTCAGCTGCGGTCATTGCAAGCGTGATTTCTAACATGACCATGAGTCTTCCATCATGGAAACATCCTCCTTCAAATACATCAGAAGTGGAAACAACATTTACATTGATGGAACCGGTATGTCAGTGCTCATGTCCTCCACTTCAGGTAAGTTGGTATGACGTTTTTCAATTTCTGGGAAAGGAATTTTCAGAGGTAGATCCTCAATGGGCCATAATCGCCGCTAGCTTGCTAGTAATGTTAGCACATAGACTTCGCCGAAATTTCAAACCCGTAATGCAGAATAATAGTACCAGCACTGAAACAGATTTATCTGACAGTTGTTTGGATGAGAGCAATAGCAACTCTGATTTCACGCAGTATGAGCTTCGCCAACGAGCCCTTTTACAGTTTCAGAAGAATAAATCTGAGCCGATCAACTTCAAGTATGGTTACAAGGATAATGATGATCTTGATGATTCCGATATAGATGAAAAAAGTATTGCTGAAATAATACGAAGATACTCACTTAGAAATCCTTCCCCCTCTGTGAGGGCTTCGAGCGAAGATCCAACGGATCGCACTTTGGATACTATGGACCAGGACAACACGACACTATCACATGCATCGAAGCTTGCCTCCAAGAGTGATCGTGTATCTGGCACATCTATTTTCTCACGAGACGAGGACATATCTTGCAAAGTTGTATCCAAGAGTTCTAACAGTTCGCTTACAATACATTTTCAACCAAGCTATCCAAAGCCGAAGCTGATGAAGGCAGAATTAAATCAGGAGCAGGTCTACTCCGAACCGTTTATCTATTGACTACGTTGGGATCATCCAATCTCGTTTTCCGTGATATATGTTTAATGAAAATTTTCAACTAATCATCGCATCGCCTGAAGGTCGAACATGATCGTGTATTAAAGGAGATTTGTTATATACTTAAAAGCTTTTTAGATCGCATAAATGGATCCAAATGTCCTTCTTGAGTGCTTTGGGGGCACTTTGAACCACGATAGCTCGGTTAGAACGCAAGCTGAATCTCAATTACAACAGGCAAGCACAACGCCGGGGTTTTTGGGAGCCTGTCTGGATATCATTTCTGCTGCGAGTATATCTGAAAGTATCAAACTATCTGCAGCATTGTATTTCAAGAACAAAATTTCTTATGGATGGAGTGGAAAGAAACTTGGCAGAAATGAACTGCTGGACTACACTGTTGATAATGATGAAAAACCCGTGGTTAAGGATATGCTAGTCAAGGCGTTGGTCCAGTGTTCTATCTATTCACCAAACTGTATAAGACTACTGCAACCTGCATTGACGGTAATTGTCTCTGAAGAGTTTCCCCATAAGAGATGGGACTCGTTATTGTCACAATCCTTTGAGTTACTGGCCTCCAATGATATCAATTCTTCCCACATAGGTTTATTGTGCTTGGCAGAGATTTTTCGGACTTACAGGTGGAAAGAAAATGATGAAAGACAAGATTTGGAGATACTGATCGTTGATTACTTTCCATCATTGCTGGAATTTGCCTCCACGCTGTTTAACGATGGTAAGAATATGGATAATGATAAAATTGGTGATATGATTAAGCTTATTCTGAAAATCTACAAGTTTGTAACTTACCATGATCTTCCATTTACGCTCCAGCGCACAGAAAGTTTTATTGCGTGGGCAAATTTCCATGTTTCCATCGTGCAACAGCCTCTGTCGCAAAAATTTCTATTATCAACCACCAAAGATAACAGAAAAAATCATTCATGGGTTAAGGCCAAGAAATGGGCTTATGGAAACCTATGTAGACTTTTCCAACGTTACGCTTCAGACTCATTGTCTCGCAAATTTAATTATGACGAATTTAAGTCCCTATATGTGGAGCAATTCCTCCCACAGTTATTACAACTCTTTTTCCAACAAATTGAAGGGTGGGGCAATGGCGAATTGTGGTTAAGCGATGAGGCCATACATCATATTTTAAGTTTTATTGAACAAACAATAATCCAAAAACCAACATGGCCCCTTGTGAAACCACATTACCCCACAATTCTTGCACATGTTATCTTCCCACTTCTTTGTCCAACTGAAGAGACCTTAGAATCTTTTGAGATCGACCCTCAAGAATATATCCACCGGAATTTGGAATTATGGGATGACGATTACTCGCCCGATTTTGCTGCTTTGTCTCTTCTAACAACAACCGTCAGTAAACGTGGCAAAACTACTCTTCAGCCAACATTACAGTTCGTTCATCAGAAATTTAGTGATTTGGCTAGTAGCTTTAACTCACTTACCCTGCAACAAGCAGTCGAGATCGAATCCTGTTTGAGAATCATTTCGAGCATTTTAGACCGTCTCTCTCAAAAAGCATCGCCATACGCAGGAGAACTCGAGAACTTTCTATGTGCGTACGTTTTCCCTTTTTTCGAATCTAATTATGGATTTTTGAGAGCAAGAGTCTGTGAGATATGTTCCAAACTTGGGGACATTGAATTCAAGAAGGATACCACCCTTCCCACAATATACAATGGTGTGATGACTTGTTTCAATGAGAGTTCGAGCTGTCTGCCAGTTGAGCTACTAGCTGCCTTAGCATTACAAACGTTCATACAGGTTCCCCAATTCCATGAACCTATTTCAGCAAATGTGGTCCCAACCATGCAAAAACTATTACAAATTTCGAACGAAATAGAATCCGATGCGATTTCTGGTGTAATGCAAGAATTTGTTGAATCTTTTGCTGAGCAACTGCAACCATTTGGTGTTGAATTGATGAACAATTTAGTTCAACAATTTCTGAAGCTAGCGATTGAGCTACATGATGCTTCCAACGTAGACATCAATAACATGGGTGAGAATTTTGATGTGTCAGATGAGAATGATAAGCAGATGGCTGCATTGGGCGTCTTGTCGACTGCTATTTCGATTCTTCTATCCTTTGAGAATTCTTTGGACATTGTTAAAAGTTTGGAACATTCATTCTACCCAGCTGCGGAATTCATTTTGAAAAATGATATGGAAGACTTTTTTAGAGAAGTATGTGAATTCGTGGAGAATTCCACTTTTCTTTTGAGAAATATAACTCCGATCTCCTGGAAAATCTTAGAGCTGATGGGAATTTGTAACAGAAAGGAGGATACCATGGTTTCGTTTTATATTGAAGATTTTATGCTTGCTTTAAACAATTATTTGGTTTATGGTAAGGACGAATTGAGAAAAAATCAATTTTACTCAAACATTATATTCGAAATATATCACAAGGCAGCTGTTCGAGAGGATAATGCATTTGACGATATGGTTGTCATTTTTGAACTCTCTCAAAAAATGGTATTGGCTCTAGGAGATAAGTGTCCCAAAGGTTTTGTGGAGCGGTTTTTACAAGATGCTTTAAATTCAATTGTTGCAGAAAAAGATTCTCTGAAAAAACATATCGTGTTTGGGGTGAGTGCATTCAATGTGGTTATGGCATGCCTTGTTTGTTTTCCGATGGTTACCCTTCAATATCTCGAGATCCAACATGCTGCAGAATTGATATTTGAAACTTGGTTTGGCTTCTACATTCCCAACTATAAAAGAGTGTATGACATTAAATTGTCGGTCATGGCTGTACTAAGTATTTTGAGTCAGGTTTCAGTACAAGATTTGTCTATGCTATCACTTCAAAATTTGTTACCGCAATCTGGCTCAAAACTGACAATGCTAATGTCACTATTTCCACAAGCTCTACGGCACTTAGAGGAAAAACGAAAAGAGTATACTTCGGATGTTTTAAATACTGATCAATTCGACAACTTTGGAACTTGGGATGATGAAGGGGAGGACGAAGAACCTATAGACGAAGAGCAAGCATACCTGGAGTTTTTAAAGGATGAGGCCAACAATCTCAGAATTGTCAACGGGGAAGCAGGTGCCTTTGGTGAATTTGAGGACTTTGATGACTTAGAGGAAGATCCGCTCTCTGGATCGGTCCTGGACGATATCAATATATATGATGTCTTCAAGACTGTGGTGGGTGGGCTACAAAACGACCACGAAAAATATGGTATTTTTGCCAGCGGCCTTTCTGCAGAGGATCAAAATACTCTGGCACAATTAGTTAACCTTTAGACAACTACATAGGCTGATAAGATAATCACCGATGGAGTGGAGCACCTCTGGAAAGGGGTCTGTTGTTAAGTGTTTACCGTGGGGACGTATTTGGTTGGGAAAAGATATCCGGGTAATATATGAATCTTGGAAAAATTTTTGACTTTTTTCTTTTCACCATGGATATTTCAAGCTCATCTCATCACTGCATATAAGCATTAATCTTGCCTTTCAATAGTTGAGGAAAGTCATTAGTTTTTATTGGAATCTGGTATATTATGTTGTCAGATATTGATATATTAGCCAGTTTTTCTCCAGATGCTGGCACTTTTGCATTCAAGTCTAGTGGTCTGCACAAGAAATTTGTCGATCTATATCCGCTCAGTCCATCGACGAATTATAGAGTCACTAGCTCATTAGTAAATCATATCGACTATGAAAGAGATGATTTGAAAATGGAAGAACTCAAATTTACTTCATGGGTAATGAGCTCAGCAGATGGAAACTCCATCAAAACCAAAAGAAAACTGTCCGACGAAGAGCATCAGAGCAACGGACGTGAAAATGCTGAGGCTTACTTTCTGACCGTTTTCCAGGGAGGTAAGATTGTTATATTTTCTCCTACCGGAAAGGAGATTTTAAATATCATTCAGAACAAAAAGGAAATAATAGGCGTGGACACAATTGGCCCATTCATCTGGATTTTGGATGAAGACAAGACCGTGAAGCAGTTCGGTTATAAGTCTTCTAAAGCATTGAAAACATTTCACTTAACTGACGGAAAAGATGATGAAATAGTAGATTTCCGTGTTCTTGATTTCGATACACATGCTTACCTATCGATACTTACCAAAGAATGCGCATACATTGTGGATCCGTCTAAAAGAAGGCCAACAAGAGTTGCCAAAATAGAAATAGTTGATACTGTTACATGCAATGTGATTGATAAAGAGCATATTGCTGTAGCAGACAAGAACAAGATCTATCTGTACAACCTTACAAAAAAAGACGTTGTACTGTCATGGGAAACACAGGCTTCAAAGATAGAGAACTTCGGTGATTACATCATTTCATTAGGTGCTAATGGAGTTTTATCAGTGTTAGAAAAAAGCAGTACGCATACCAAAAGTGTCATTAACGTCTACAACTCCAAAATATTAGATTTTGTAAGGGCCGATTCTAAAATTATAGTTGCATGGCTTAATGTCAATGAGCCTTGTTTTGAATCAATAAGTGTGGGTCAAATCAAAGGATCGAGTAAAATTGTGTTTAATGAACAGGAGGAAGCAGTTCCGGTACACAACGTAAGAGAGAAATCGGAAGAGAAAATTGAGCCCCCAAAGAGGAAAATATCGAAAAGTAGCCGAGACGGCGTAATTGAAACCTTATTGCAAGCTCTCGACGACAATACATCCCCTCAAAATATAGAAAAGATATTAGAGTCAGATAAATGGACAGAGGAGCAAATCAAACAGGTAGTGAGTAAAAAGCTTTCCGATGACAGTGCATATTTCATATTCGATATTGTAATCAAACAGGTTGCTCAAAATACTTGGTCGTTCAATTCTAATTTAAATCACTGGTTGAAATGGTTGCTTACGATCCGTGATCTAGACTTCTCAACTAACAAGACTCCAAGCCGCAATGCTAGTAAGAACATTAAGCATATCCGGTCATCTTTAAGGGCATGTCGTGACACATTTCCTGTTCTCCTTTCAATGCAGGGGAAGCTAGAAATGTTGAGAGAGCAATCTAGCCTCAGACAGGAGCTTTCTAAGATCAATATAGAGAGTGATAAAGAAGATGCACCTGTTCAGAACGGAGAGGAAGAAGAGAACGACATACTATACGTCAATGGAGAAGGCGATGAATATGTCGATGCTCTCGAATATAATGAGTAATTACTATATTAACACAAGAAAATTGATATTTAATTGCTCTGTTTTAGTTAGAGTAGGGTTTTAATCGTTATTTCAAAGATTCTTCAGCCATTTGTAGAAAAAGAATCGATGTCATCTCGCTTTCGCTTTGCCTACGGTTCGGTGCAGGCATGAAAATTTTTTCGGATCTCACCGCTCATTGGGAAGAGATGAGCATAAGCGACCCATAAATACTGCATAAATTCCGACCATTTAGGTCTTCCTTACTGATAGAACGTCGTTATAGGTTTCAAGCACTTTCAGATAATAATTAAAGCAAATCAATTACAATGACAGAAGTCACACAAGATGTTGAGAAGATGTACATTTCCTATAACAATATACACAAGTTATGTCAAAAGATAGCAAAACAGATAATGGATCGAGGCGAGAGACCTGATGTAATTATCGCTATTACAGGTGGTGGAATGATTCCTGCCAGAATTATTAGATCTTTTTTGAAGGTTAAAGGTCAAAAGAACATCCCAATTCAGGCTATTGGTTTGTCTCTTTACGAAGATCTTGGGCTGGATGACCAAGTCGAGTCTATTGGCAAAGAAGTGATCAGAACACAGTGGTTAGATTTTGGTTCGCTTGAGCAACATTTCGATTCGCTGATTGGTAAGCGGGTATTGATCGTTGATGAAGTTGACGATACCAGAACAACTTTACACTATGCAGTCACTGAACTGGAAAACGAAGTTCGTGATCAGCAGAAGAAACTTAACAGAACAAACGAAGAAACAATTTTCTCTATTTTTGTGTTGCACAATAAGTTGAAACAAAAGAAGGCTGAACTACCCACGTACATGATGGAAAATGATCGCTATCTTGCTGCTGAAAACGTCCCAGATGTCTGGTTATGTTATCCTTGGGAAGCTGTCGATATTGAGGAACATACTAGCCTGGCTATCGCTCAAGGAAACAATTAATTACAACGATTTGGGATATTAATCAAAGGGATTTAGTCTTTTTATAAAACATACTTCCATTATTGAGAATCATAATCAGAAGAGAAAGGTCTCTCCTATACTTATCAATCATCGTGTTTTTTCTTGAAGCTCGACAATTTGCTGAAATTGCATTTGTAGCATTTCCTTGAGATCATCGACATCGTTTTGGAGTTCTTCGACGCGTTCAGACTTTTCTCCCAGTAATTGTAATGACGCATTGAGCTTTTGTTCTAGTCCCTCTACCTGCGAAGCTAGCTCATCGCGCTCACGCTCTAATTTGTGTGAAAGATCGTTTTCTTCCATCAATTTGATCATATTGTCGTTAGCCTTTAATTTCTCCTTCTGCAGCCTTTCGTAGGATTCTTGGAGCGCGGATAGTTCGGTTTCAAGTCGTCTCACTTCACCACCCAATTTACTTATCATTTGTGCATTCATGTGATTGTTTTGGTGACTTTTTGTCGTCGTTATTTGTTGGGAGGATACAAAATTGAGCGAAGTCAAACTATCTTTACGAGGAAAACTGTCTAGGTCAACAGACTCATTTGACTCCTTATGCAAATCGTAGGAAGCATCATCGAGTTCTTCGTCGTGTATATCAAGGACTGAATTGCCAATGCTGTTATTATTTTGTAGATCCCATTTAGATATGTCATCTATGTCTTCAAAGCTTTGTGAGACATCAGGCTTGACAGTATCGGAAAGGGTGGTGTCACTGCGTATCCGGTGAGGTGCATGTTCGGTGAATATCGTGTTTTCAAGTTGAGATTTTTGTACTTCATATTTTTCGTTCAAGAGATCAAACTCTCTCTGGCATTCTTTAAGGGAACTTTTTATGGTGCTAATTTCTTGGTGTAAATTTTCCACTTCCTTGTTCGCAGCCGATTTTTCATCTTCAAGAATTTCTATCTTTGTTTGAAGTGATTGATTTTCCCTTAAAACCTCCTCATTATTCTTTTCCACAACAGTCCTTGAACCTTCGAGATCTTTCAAACTTGCTTGTAACTCTGCTAGACGATTATTGAGACTATACTCAATGGCGCTCCAGTTTTCTTTACTGTTCTTTAGTTGTTCCTCTAATAACTTGTATTGCACCAAAGAAACTGTGTCTGAATGTTTGTGCTCTTCTGATGACGCAGAATCACCATTAGAATCTCTTGAGCTATGCTTGTCAAGCTCAATTCTGAGTTGTTCTAAGCTCGTTTCAAGTCTGGTAATTTCTTCTTGAGATGTAACTTTAAGAGCATCATATTGCATGCTTGTCTTCAATTGATTTGTTTCATTAGCATCTTTTGTTCTTTGTAGCTGGGTTTTCAGCGTGTCCCTCTCCTCCTCAACTTGATGCAATTTTTCCGTCAAGGACTGCAATTCGCCTGATAATATATCTTCATACTTCTTAAGCGCTTCATTTTTCTCCTTCTCAGCTTTCTCCAATGATGACTTGCTCTGCTCATTTTTGGTGCGAAGGTCCTCAATTTCCTTATACACTTTTTCGCACTCATTAGCCCTATCTTTAAGTTCTCCCTTGTGCGACTCAAGAACAAACTCAAGGTCCTTCACGCTAGATCGCAGAGACTTGATTATATTGGAGTGCTGAAGCTCCAACTTAGATAACTTTTCGCCTTCCTGTAAGAGGAGCTTGATCTTATCATCCTTCTCTTTAAGCAATCTCAGAAGACTAGCATCATTTGCCTGTATCTGAGCCTCTTTACTGTTCCTATCCCGCAAATACTCAACTTGGGAGGATAGTTGGCTGATTTGTTCGGTATGCTGCGTAAAAATCGGCCCAAGTACTCCCAACAATGCCTCTTTCGAAAGTTCTTGGTAGTCCGACGGTAAGATTCTTGAAAGGGGCGACGGCTCTTTTGTAGCATCCTCAGCATCATTGACTTTATCGTCAGTTTGTTTCTCATCAGGCGCTAACCCGCCTTCTATAGTAGTGCTTGACTCATCTAGTGGCGGAGGCGACGTCGATGAACCGACCTTCTTGATCTTGCGCTTGGATTTCGCTTTAGCAGCCAATGAGAGACGCTCCTCAATGGATAATTTCTTAGTCGTGCTTGACATGTTTGAACATCAAAATCCAATTGATACTATTAACTGAAAAAGTAGCAACAGTAGCAGCGTATGTATTGTATATCTTCTGATGCTAACTAGAATATCATTTTAAGTTGTCCAGATTTTCTGGAATCTAAAAAATAAGCCCTGTAGGGGGCTCGAACCCCTAACCTTATGATTAAGAGTCATACGCGCTACCGATTGCGCCAACAAGGCCCTTAAATTTGATATTTTGAAGAAAGTCCTGCCATCGTATTACGTAGACGTAGACATCATGCCTAGCGTGTCATCATTAGTATATTTTGAAACACCAAAAGAATTATCAGAGATAATGGGATTCGCTATAGTTCTCAATCTATAGCTATAAGCGTAAGCAAGTCACAAGTATAACATGGGATTAAGTAAAGGAAAGAGGAAGAGATTTAACTGATTTAATACACATTTCATTACAATCGAGAGCGCCGTAATTAGATACTGCATACTGTGTACCTAATTTTGGAGTTCTTGAAGTATAATGAAAGTTGCGGTAAATTACCTGTACTTTCCTATCCAAACCCATACCGAGCTTTAAGCTTGGTAATAAGATTATATATGTAGATCCAAGAAAGATAGTAACCCTCATTATCATTGGTGTTACTCTATATCTTTAATATTATTTCTTCTGGCGTTTCAGAATTATTAATGTTCTACGACACCTGCAGTATTCTCATGGAAGCTCAATGTAAGACGTGTCCAAAAAATTGCGTCTCTACGTTTTTTTCCTCATAAGATCAAGTACTGGGACATATGTGCATCAGAATAAATAGTGTTCAATACGCTATAGCGCCACTCTTCTTCACTGTAGTTTTTTAAGTCAACGATGTGCGAGAATATGTATCTTAATAGCACGATTCGAAGTTCATTTCGTGCTCATCTACGGAGATTAACTGAGCGCTATAGTTACGGAATATACATTAGCACTATCAGCTGTATCATCACATGATCTTGAGGCTGAACTGACATTTACTCACATCACATGACTAGGAAAATTTTCCAGGCCATCTTGAAGAAACATGCTCATCGCAGGTCACTTAAATTTAATCCATAAGATAGCAAAGATGTCAAATGAGATTCTTCCACTTTCCGTGGTAGCTAAACGTCTAGAGCATTGTTCCGGTTATGAGTTTCAATGCATATTGAGGACTCTGAAATCGCCAAAGTATGTCAACCAGCAACTACTGAAGTCTGATTTAAGTGTGCTCATTGCGAAACTTCTCAAGTTGCTTAGGTCTAACGACGATTACCATGTGTGGAAAGGCTGCCACGTTGCGGCGGTTCTATGCTCCTATAATCCAGTCGTGCTATCTTCGCATGCTGATGGTTTACTGCATGTGATTTACTCCAAGGTGGAGCAAAAGGCACAGTATTACTCAAGCACAGTTGGAACTCCTCAGGGTAAAGTTACTTTGATAAATCTGGTGAGAACTATTGGGATACTTATGGACCTTGTAAGAGGCAAACCGGCACTGACACGAGAGGCCTTGACACCTAAACTAGGTGCCATAATTCCCACCCTGGTCTCTCTCTCTCAATTTGAGCCTCAATTATGCTTGCCAATAATTAAAAAACTTCTGTTACGGTCGACAACGACTTTCAGGCCACATATCAATAAGTTCCGTGCTGTGTTGCTAAATCTGCTCTTGAAAGATTATCACCATTTTGATAAATCGACGAGAAGACTAATATCCGATTGTTTTGCATACTTGCATTTGATCAAACAAAATGTGCAAGCTAAAGATGATAACCAGAGTCACCATAAGTCGTTTCAGGATGATAACTGGAGAATGGGGCTACTATCCATTTTGTTTCAATTTAAGCCTGTCATTAGCTTGTGTAACGAACTTTTAGATTTCAACGCCGATTCTGATATGTCAAAGCTGGTCGAATCTCTTCCCAAACCACCCTCAGGAACTAATAGTTTTGAGGAAATTTTCCCGTCTTTATCTGTTGACATGAACTCTCCTATGACTTTGTGGGATATTGTGGAGAGATTGAGCACTTTGGTCGACTTAACAATATCATTTATTTCTGTGCCAACTCCTTACGCAATTCGAGTTCCATTAGGAGGCATCATTTCAGTATGTGAGACGATGCTTGCTCTGACCACCACTTATCTACCTTTACAACGTGGCTTACGCAGGGACGCGGAATTGACATCTACGATCAATGATATTTTTCCTCAAATTCAATGGCAAGCCATTCGAATGCTAAACCATCTAACTGGCATATACGGCAAATGTGTACTTGCCCATTTACCGTCACTAATCGCTTCTGTAGAATCTTTCATTCCTTTGAAACATGGGTCAATGACAGTTGACCTAGACAGAATTCAAGCACTTAGAGGTGCGTTTGTTGATGTTTTCGAATTAGCTGCGACCTGGATTTCTTACATGGGGCACTCTTTCGATGAAACCACCTTTTTTACGAAATTGGTCGAGGTTTCACTCTGTTTGACAGATGATATCAATCCGCTGAATGACATGTTTGTCGTGCTCAACAGAAACTCGCGTAAACAAGCACAAACGAAGAAACAGAAGAATGCGTCCAAATCGTACACTGGCTCCATGTCTGATTTGTACTCACATCCTAAATCTTTCGTATGCCGCAGCTCGTTGCGTGTGTTTAATGCTGTTAACAAGTTTCTGATCACAATTTGCTCGTTTGTGAGATTGCCATCTAATCAACAAATTAAAGTTATCAAGAATGCCATTATCATAGCTGTTAAACAAAAAGCAGAGTTGGGCTACATTCCAAAGAGCTTTATAAACCTTTTAAGAACTTTGGTTCTATACCCTGGAAATGAGCGCGTAACGATTTTGCCCATTGCTGTGACGCTCTTAAAAGATTGCGGCGATGACGTTTTCAATGCTATTTGTAATCCGAGATTGCCAATGGGAGCTGTACAGATTGTTGAAGAAACCCAGGCCTTGGGCGCTGATTTGAATAGCGCGACTATCCAGTATCCTGAACCTTCAAGTCCTCAAACACTTGAATCTAGTGAACATGCCGAGGTTGATGTCAATAAAGGTAGTGAATTGGAACATTCTATGAAGTGTGATGTTCAGGAAGATATTCAAATGACTGAAGAGGAAACAAAAGCAACTGGTATAGTGACTGTTGACAAAATCACGACCGATACAACAAAAATATTTAAGAAAAGAGTTATTGAATCTGAGGAATCAAACGAGCATCCGGCTGCCAAGCAGCTTAAGATCAGCGAACCTGAAGAAGTCACAAATACTGTTAAAGAAGTCATCTTAGAAACAGATTTGCCCGCTAGTACCTCATATCAGAAGGGCGGACCAGAGGATGGGGATGAGGATGATGATTCTGAATTTGAAATCCCTGCTATTGAATTGAGCGAGGATGAAGATGATTAGATGCATCAAAAGTTCTCCGCAAAATCGATAAGCTTTATGTACATGTTGCTGTCCATGCTCTTGCTCTCGGCATCGACATTTTCAATGAGACCGCTTCTCAAAAGCATGCGGTAGAACCCAGCCGTAGCGCCTCGAAACTCTCTGACATTTAGATTTTCTCCATTTAGTAACTGAAGCATCATCGTCCAAACTTCATCGGCAGTTTCTGAGGATCGATTTAATGGTGCGCTGATGTCAATCATTATGTATTCTTTTATCAGTCTTTTCAATATCTCAAAAAGTTTAGTATTTCTCCGAGACACAGACTCTTCCTGTTCTCGTAAAGTAGGCTCCCTCTCTCGTCTCAAGAGCATGCTGTAGAATAACTCTAGGTCACTATTCAATGATCTCTGGAAATCTACAAGCTCTTCCAGTTCATTTAACTGTTGGATCTCCAGCACTTCCTTAGAGGTCTTCAAGCGTTGTTGCTGTTCAATGGATACTAAATTCAAACCTATGGGATCAGATCTGTCAGGGAAGAACATTGGTTTCTTAAGAAATTCCTTCCATTCATCTTTGTCTTCAACCAAACCTAAGTCACTGGTGGCCAGTGATTCTATTGCAGAGTGCGCTTGTTTGAGGAAATATTTCTTGTTTTCAATTTCTCGCTCTAAAGCTTCCTTGTAGATTGAGAGCTGACTTGAATCCATTTACCGACGAACACTTTATCATAATCATCTAATCTTCAAATTATGGATCCTTCTAATCTAGCGGTAATCTATCACGTGATTTGAGCAAAATTCAAAGAAAGTTTTCTTCATTTGCTCTTCTGGACAGCTACAGGAAGAAGCACTGGCACTAAGATGTCTTCTATCAACCAGGCAGATCTTGCTAACTTGGATGATGGCTCTAAGAAAGAAATAATGACATTTTTGGAAGCTGAAAACTCGAAGCAGAAGGTTCAAATGTCTGTTCATCAGTTCACGAATATGTGTTTCAAGCAATGTGTTCCAGCCATCAACAATGGCGATTTGAGCACTCACGAAGAGCAGTGTCTAAACAACTGTGTCAACCGTTTCTTAGATACCAATATACGCATTGTCAAGGGTTTGCAAAGCCTCCAATGATTGATCAAACGATTCATGTATATATATGTATAGTCAGTATCAAATGCTACGCTTTATATGCTATTCTATTTACTTTTCCGTCAGCAGTCTATCAAATCTTGCAACTGCCTTTCCTTAATCATTTCAAGATCCTCAGGAGATAGCTTGCACCCCGCAGCTTGTAGAAGTCTAGTATAGTCACGTAGGAAGTGGAGAGTTTGGGTATCGAGTTTGCCCTCCGATCTACATTTCAAATATAGTATGAAAACACCTCCCAAAAGATCATACTTATGAGCAGCAACTCGTACTTCAGGACAGACTTTTACCATCTCACTCAGAGTAGTCACAGTTTCGTGGATCAAAGGTACAAATAGTGTAATGAAGGGATTGCGAATTATGAATTCTCCAACTGTGTATATTAACCTTTGCATATGGACGGCCGACCGAAGACCCAAAATTTGCAAAACAACTTGAATATACCTTAGCAGATCAATAGTTAGTTCCACATGGTCTGGTGCAACTCTCGGAAGAGTACCCTGTAAAAGAATTTCTGAAAGAAATTTGTTAATTTGATTCGAATAAAGTAGATCTTCACTAGCAAACTGTGCCTTGAACAAACTTAACATTGCAGGAAAAACAATCTTCCAAACTTGCTCCGTTATTTTGCTGTTTGTAGAAGGTGGGAGAAGATACCACATAGACCTAAGGCATCCGTAGTAAACATCAAAGAGACCAGTGGTAGAAAAATCGAATTGAGCCGTGTCAGTAGAATCATATGTGGTGCCTAAAAAGCAATCAAGTAATACTGCTCCTTTCAATCTTATTCTCAACAAATCCGTTGTATCATCCATAATGTTTAGTATGCCCGGTGTAATCCACCAAAGATTTGACGAAATGTCTCGATGCTCCATATGCTTCAACGTGACGAAAAATAGTGAAATGCCTCGAATACCTCCACTCGCTAACCAATCTTCCCTGATTTTGTCTTCATTAGCAGTAAATCCAATAGTGGGTTTTAATGTCATTGATGGCAATGATTTGAACCGTCCTGCAGCTGATACGTACTTGCTTTTTATCTGCATTAGCATAGGAGTAAGACTGGTGATAAAGTTTTGTAAGGTATCTCTAGTAATTAAGTTGGAAATTGTATCCGAGCAGAGATCTCTCGTGTTCTGTTCTATCTTATTATCTAGGACAAAATAACTGATGCTGCGTAGGACATCGGCTTGCAGTTCCGGAGTCATCCAGTCTTGAGAACTAGTTACTAGATCACATACTTTCTTGATCTCGGAGGAATCTGGTTGAAAGTTTGGCGAATCTTTAAGTTTTGAAACAAACGTCTCTAAATGCAATGTTTCTGGACTTTTCATTTGGACTGTTTTTTAGACACAATAATCAAGTTAAGTTCTGATAGAAAAATAAATAGAGGATTACTCTCGCCAAAAACTAATGATTGCAAGACAGTTTTCTCAGCTTCTCAAAAGAAAATCACACACGCTCTCGATATCAAATGAATTGCAGCATGCATTAGCTGGGAAGACCCCTGTTGTGGCACTTGAATCTACGATAATCACACATGGTTTACCATTTCCTCAGAACGTAGAAATGGCTTTACAGGTGGAGAAGGTTATCAGGGATGCTGGTGCCGTCCCAGCAACAATTGCCTTTATTAATGGAAAGCCAAAGGTAGGTCTCACGATCAATGAGATAGAACAACTAGCCGACTACGCAACAAGAGGCGATGTGAATAAGGTTTCTAGAAGAGACATTGCATATACAATAGGAAATAATTTGCAGGGAGGGACAACCATATCCGGGACAATGATACTGGCTCATTTAGCGGGTATTAAGGTCTTTGCAACTGGGGGGCTTGGTGGTGTTCACAGAGGTGCCGAAGTGACAATGGACGTGAGCGCTGATCTCGAGGAGTTAGGAAGGACTCCAGTTGCTGTAGTCTGTGCCGGGCCCAAGGCAATCTTGGATATTGAGAAAACGATGGAATATTTAGAAACAAAAGGTTGTATGGTTGCGACAATGGGATCTAGAGGAGTCAACGTTCCTGGGTTTTACACACGCGATTCTGGAGTCAAGTCTCCCTATAATTTCAATGATGCTAAAGATGCAGCCAAGATAATTCATGCAGGCAACAAATTAGGACTTAACTCAGGTTACCTGTTTTGCATACCACCTCCCGAAAGTATTGCCCTTGATGATGCTTACGTTGAGCGCATCATCCTCAAAGCCTCACAAAAGGCAAATGAACTGGGAATCAAGGGCAAAGAATTGACTCCATATCTACTAAGTGAAATTGCGAAGATAACAGCAGGTATTTCTGTCAAAACCAATGTTGAATTTGTTTTGAATAACGCTAAAGTTGGTGCCGATATTGCTAAGGAGCTAAACGGATTGAACCAAACCGCTGCTGGGCAGCGGCTAACCGCAGGAAATCATCAACCATCTCAAATTTTTGAAACAGGAAGAGAAAAGGTAAAAAATTATATTGCTGTTGTGGGCTCCGTCGCAATGGATACACATTGTATCATGACCGGTGCCACTAGGATGGCGGATTCTAACCCCGGCATCATCAGATCCGCCATTGGTGGAGTTGGTCACAATGTCGCATTGGCGGCACATCGATCTAATAGAGATTCTAGTGTGGATACAAGACTCATCACATCTGTCGGAGATGACGTTTCAGGTTCGGCAATTTTAGGCCTGACAGAGTTGCAAACAGATGGCTTTTTCATTGATAAGAAACATACTACAGCTCAGTATACCTCTATGCACTCAAGCGATGGTAATTTGATAGTTGCATGCGCAGATATGGATTTACCAACTAAAATTCCACTAGATCATATCACGGCCGAGCTCGCAAAATTGAAACCACAAGTGGTTCTCACTGACGCGAATGTTTCAGCTGAGGTATTGGAAATTTTAGTAAAACTGCAGAGAGAACAAGATTTCAAACTTGTGTTCGAGCCAACATCAATGGCTAAAGCTGGAAAGATTAGCAAAATTCGGGCATTGAAGCCCTTTCCTAACCAAAGTTTTTTTCTAGCTACTCCTACAGTTGCAGAATTGGAAACTATGTTCAAATCATTTGACTACGAAGGGAAATTCGACGTAGACAACTGGTTTCCCATTATTGATTCTTTACAAGTAGACTCATCTCTCAAAAAATTATCAAAAGAAACCAAATCTCCTTTCTTCAATAGCATACTCAAGAAAGGAATTTTTCAGATGGGCTGTTACTTGATACCATACATTCCGCGATTGGTGATAAAGGATGGTGCAAATGGTTTGTATGTATTCACTTTGATTGATGATGTGAGCAAGCTTGAATTTCGTAATGATGCCTCCAATTTCTCCATTTTAACGAAGGGAAGTACTCTCAATGGATCTCAAGTGGGAATTTTATTCGAGCATTTTGAAATTCCAGAGAAAAATGTTTCTGTAATTAATGTGACTGGTGCAGGTGATACCTTGGTAGGTGTATTATTGAATGAATTGTGTGTCCATGGTGATATATTTATTGGTGACGGTGACGCCAAATATAGAAGTTTAAAGAGGGCTCAATTGGGCGCTAAGTTAACAGTGGAAGATGAGTCAAATGTAAGTAAGCAGTTAGGACACTTAGCATGAATTAAGGTTGATCACATGTATGTACTTTCCTGTATACGAACTCACCATTTCCAAAAAGGATGCTAGTCATATCTTCTTTAAAACATTTTCGAGATTTTAGAGACAAACGTATCCCTGGTACCCTTACTCAACGGTTTGGGCCCGCTGAGATATTCACTGAAAAGAAGTTTTCCGATGAATGGCTCATCCACGCGACCTAGTTCAATCATTTTTTTGCTTTTGCGGCTCCAGTAGTACATTTGAAGACTTCCATTAGCTTGGAGTTCTAATAATAGATCGTCATTCTTGGGAACAGAGCCTTTTCTTATAAATGCATCCTTTAGTTCCTGTAACCCCCTGGATAGTTTTTCTTGGTCTTTCTTCGCATCTGGATGTTTCAAAATTGACTTTATTAATCCTTCCTTCAAATGATTGAAATCAGTATTTCTAATGGGTGTGATCTTGGCAACCATTCTAACTCCTGCGTCAATTAGATTACTTACTAGTACTCGTGATTTTTGATCATCTTTTAAAGCAGCTTCTACGTTTTCTGCGTGGCTGCGGGTATTATCAGTGTCAATGAATGCGGTTGACAGGAAGTTTGTGCTTAAAATCTTAGGAATTAACTTCAAATCATCTTGAGCAACATAAATACCCAAAGCATAGACTTTGAAATTGATGAACGTTACGGATCTTGTGCCATAGCCCAATAGTGCGTAGTTAGCAGTGAGCGGATATTCCGGAGGAGCTAGTATCGCTGGGAAAGGAGATACGGATTTATCCACATTTATAGAGGATGCAGGTTCATCTTTTACATTAGAATCGTTTTCTAATACTTTCCATTCGTAAATACCCAGGGAGAGCAAAACGCCACTAGTTGTCAAAGCAAATGTGCGGTGTCTAGTGTGACGAGCGGATTGGCTCAAAGTCCGAACTGTGAAATTCCTCTTGATAGGTGAAAAGAAAACCGATCTATTAAAAAATTTATTTCCCAACCTTTGAAGCTGCTTTCCTATCATCCGTATGTTAAGCTGAAGTCCTGCTGATTTTCTTTACTGTTAATGCCCTACTAATTCCCTTTCAATTGGAAGTTAGCTTCTACCAATAATCCAAAACTGTTACTACGTACGATGAACAAAATGGGAGATTTCGGAGCACATAATAAATAACGTAATAAATATCTAAAATTATAATTATAGGGCATCTTCGGCAATGTCATCGTGGAAGTATTTACCTTCTAAGGTAGGCTTTATAACTCCAACTCTAATTAAGAAATCACCGAAGTGTTCGCCATCATTTCTTTCCAGGGACCATCTCTTGAACAATGGCTTTAAGATTCCTAGAATCTCATCTTCCTTGATAGAAGCTCTATAAAGTTTGTTCAGTCTTTGACCATGGTAACCACCACCAAGCATTAGATTATAGGTTCCAGGTGCCTTACCAACGCAGGCGACTTCAGCAAGCCAAGGACGTGCACAACCATTTGGACAACCAGTCATTCTCATGACAATTGAATCATGACGTAGACCATATTCCTCTAAAGCATCTTCAAGTTTCGAGATCAATACTGGTAGATAACGCTCAGATTCTGCCATTGCCAAACCACAAGTAGGGAGAGCGACACAAGCAGCAGAAGATAGTCTCAAGCCACTAAAGTCGATGTTATCTAATCTGTACTGCTTCATCAAACTCTTGATTTTATCGAGATGTTGATCTTCGATATCATCAATCAACACATGCTGATTACCAGTAAGCCTGAAGTGGCCAGATTTTGTTTCTTGCATGTATTGGGCAATCTTTTTTAGACCTGTCTTCTGAGGTAGATCCGGGGTGTCTTCAATTCTACCATTTTCGATAAAAGCAGTGTAATGATTCAGGCCCCTTTCGTCCTTGACCCATCCGAAATAATCAATATTTGACTTAATTTCATAAGGCCTCTCAGGAGCAAATTTTTTACCCCAGAGTTGTTCAACCTTTTGCTTGTAGTCTTCAACGCCCATGTCGTCGATGGTGTACTTTAAACGAGCATGCTTACGATTTTGACGATCACCATTGTCTCTTTGAACAATCATTACCTTTTCAATCGCAATATGAACATCTTCCGAGGAAACAAATCCAAACGACGAACCAGTTCTAGGATAGGTCTTTTTATTATTATGAGTTGTACCCATACCACCACCTACATATAGGTTGAATCCCTCAACTACCTCAGTGGATTCGTTAACGATGGCAATCAATCCAACGTCACTAGACCAGACGTCCACATCATTGAATGGTGGGATTGCAATATTGACCTTAAACTTTCTTGGTAGATAAGTGGGCCCATATAATGGTTCAACATCTACCAAAGCGTTACCGCTTACGAGAGTTTTCTTCTTGGTAGGACCTTCTTTTCTAAACTCAAAAATGGAGGGCCATGATGGGTCATTGTCCCTTTCATCAGGCCCTTCTAACCAAATTTCATGATAAGCGGTTGTCTGAGGTAACAAATGCTCTGAAATTTTAGCACCAACCTCCGAAACTTGCTGATGAACTTTTGCATTGGCTGGAAGAGCAGATATCATGACATTTCTGTTGACATCACCACAGGCAGCTAGAGTATCCATCAAAGTCGAGTTCATAGCTCTAATAGTATGTTTCAAGTTTCTTTTCACGACACCGTGAAGCTGAAATGTTGCTCTTGTTGTGAGCTTGATAGTGCCGTTTCCGGTCGTATCAGCTAGTTCATCTAAAATCAACCACTGTTCAGGAGTAGATTTTCCACCTGGCAATCTGATTCTGCTCATGAAAATATAATAAGGCTCCAAACCCTGCGCCTTCCTAGTTTCTCTAATATCACGGTCATCTTGCATGTAGATACCATGGAATTTAGTCAACTGTTGGTCAGAAGCCGATATGGCACCAGTCGATTCATCCGCTAAGCCCTCGACTATTGTACCCCTCAAGAAATTAGAAGCAATTTTAATGTCTTCATTAGTGATAGGTTTAGGTTCATCAGGCACAGATGCTCCTGAAACTCCTAAAACTTCCCAAAGCTGTGCTTCCCACGAGGTGTACCCCGTTTGAAAACCGTCCGCATCCTGGTCATCACCCAAACCTAAATCAATTAATGGTTTACCAGACAAAAGCTCCAATCTCTTGAATAAATCCTTCGAAGGCTTGTTGTAATAATGGGCATCTTCTGCACGTGGCCAGTAGAGAGAGTCACCCAGACCAAACACAGCGAAGTTCACGCTTGCAAGATCAAGATCGTTAGAGGACTTTAAAGCATCCCAAAAGTTCTTACCATCTTGAGGAAACTCACCTTGCCCAGCTGTCGATGTAATAAAAATGACATTTTCCTCACTTGGCAATTCTTCCAGATCGACATCCTCCATGGATAGAACAGTTGGCTTTAGACCACGGGCAGAAGCTCTTGTTCCCAGTCTCTTGGCAAGGGTGGCTGCATTTCCACCATCAGATGCGAAGTAAATGTGTAGAGGAGGACCTGATAATCCTTCCAAAAGCTGGTCGTAGGCAGCCTTTGCTCTTCTTTCTTGTTTGGCAGCCAACTTATCACTAGCAGAGAATTTCAAATTTCTTGCAAGTTCTGGGCTACGCTTTGAGAGTAGGGACAATTTGTTTTCCTTGTTCAAAAAGTCTTGCAATTGCTTCCTAATAACAGAAGACTCTAATTTGAAGGAGTCCTCTGATTTTTCTTCATCAGGTTTATATCTGTACAATGGCCAATATCCAGACTCCACTGCATTTTTGGTTTCCTTTAAGACTTCTAGTGGGGTATCATTTTCTGAGCCATAGGGCAAATAGGCCAAAACAATAGAGGGACCCTTAAATGCAGAAGCTTCAAGTAAGGAAGTCAGCAGTTGAGTGTACGAAGAGTAAACTGCAACTGATGCGACGTAAACATCGCCAAAATTCATAGCATACAAACCGACATCCTTTTTCCGAGTCTTTGATAGTGAGTTCTTGACCTTCTCCTGAGGTTCGGAGTCAATGATCAAAATATTGACATTCTTTTTTGAAGCCAAAACATGATGCACTCCTGAATTGCCCAAATCATATGACCATGCATCCGAACCAATTAACCAAGTTGACTTGAATAGGAAGTGATCAACGGAGGGAGCCTTTTCCAAAATATCTAAAGCGGCCTTCGAATCAGTGGTCTGCTCTAACAAAGCATAAACTTCGGCAGCAACTGCATTCGCCTTTTCCAAGGATTTATCATCCAAGTTCTGGTCGTTGAAAGACAACCACTCCGACAAAAGCTTCACTATTTGGCATGCTTCAGAGGTCAAGAAAAGAGAAGTGTCTAAAGACTTGCGAACAAGTGAAATTAGTTCTTCCCTTGCTTGATTTTGCTTCAAGAAGTAACCGAATCCGTACGCTGGAGATGTGGCATTTACGTCCGCTTCTTGGTATTGATTTAGTACTTGTAAGTTGGAAGAAAACAGCTGCTTCAAAACCTTTAAATAGGCGTCTTCTAATGATATAACATTTCTGATGGCAGAAGTCAGCTCGCTGACACTTTCGTTATTCGAAAACGAACCTAAGAAAAGAGAAAGATCTGGCTTTTCGCTATTGACATTGGACAAAATTTGCTGAAGCGCTTCAGATACATTACTGAGCTCTCCGACATTAGATACGATAACCTGCTCGATACCACGCTCCACAAGTCTGTTGAAATCAGCAAAAAAATCCAAAACAATTGGTTCAAATCCCCCAGATATAGATTTGGCATTAGTTCTTTGAACAATCACAATCCTCTTAATTGAAGTAGGAACAGACTCAAGTAGTTGACTTATGTCAAACGGTCTGTAGACATTAATTTCGAGGAGTGCGGCATTAGATGGTAAATTCTTAGAAAACTCTCCGCCGTAAGGTGAGAGATTAACAATTAAAGCTGTTGGTTTTGCAGATCCAGAAGTGTAAGAGGAATTTCCTAATGCGGTCACATCCGAAAGTTCAAAAACTCTTTCTTCAGCCACAGAGTTCTCCTGAGATTCTGTAGCTTGTGGTATAGTGATCTCCAAAGAGGAAATGAAATGAAAGACCGGTTCTAACATCTGACAAGCAATACGTGTCGCTTTTGCGCCCAATTCTACAACGTCTGACGCATTGTTGGAAATCAGCGTCACGTAGCCGAGATCTTTCAAAGCTGGAATAATAGAGTAATCTTGCAGCCGTAGATCAACATTGATAACTATTGGATGGGATTTCAAGGCGTATAGATGAGGAAGGGCACTTAAAAGAGTCGATTCATCCGTAAACACGGTTGAAAGAACTTCTTGAGATAAATTATCAGAAATGGTAGCAAAGGGATCTTGATTGTTCAGCAGTTGAATAGCTCCCTCTGTAGCTGCAAGAACCTTGGAACCTTTGGAATAAATAGATTTCGCCCCAGTCGTATAGTAAATATTGGATTTATCAACATTCTTTGCAAGGTTCACCAGATACTGAGCAGAGTTAGTCAACGTCATGATGTTACGTCCCTCTTTTATAAATAGCTAGAACTTGTGTTCTTGTGTAGTCTGCGTTAATACGGCGCCTAGGGGAAAATAACTGCGCTCACTTAGACTAGATTACCTTTTCCGCTGTACAATTCCAGGCCTTTTTTATATCCTATATATGGCCCACTAACACGATTTTTAATTTTCTTCACCACACAGTTGTGGCATCTTCTGCCGTTCCCAGTTTTCACGGCCTATCACGAATCTCCACCAAATGTGTGGTTCCACAATGTTTAGGAAGCTATAAAAATATCACGTGATCTCGTCTCCTAGTATCGTGTAGATCACGTGTGTTTCTCCATGTATTTCACTCCGCGGCTAGCCGCTGCATTTACGAGCCTCCATTTCCCTGCCGCTCATCGTTCAACGTCTCATGAATGGTCTTATTCGAGGTCTCAATTCCCATGTTCTTGAGTTTTTCCGCCGTTTTCGTCAACTTTAGGAACTGTGTCTCCCGTACTTCGAAGCATTCTCGTACCGCTTTTTCGTCTACGCTTGTGTCAGTTGCTGAAAGAATAGTAAACTCGTGATTAATCCAGGGACCTATACATACAATTTTCCTGAAACTTAGCTAACAATGCGGTCTTGATCTCTTGTCTTTTTGAAGCTGTTAATGCCATCTGCTCCCTGGTTGGTATTGGAGGGGGAAGCAATTTGAATGTTATTTCTAGTTTCTGTATATTTACTTACCAAAAAGCTGGGGTTACCCGTACACGCAAAAAAAAAGACTAGATAATATCCACTACATTTGCCACCAAGGTGTCGAGAGCACACGAGAAAGGTTATTAAGATGGTTCTGGAAGCTACAGTTCTAGTGGTTGACAACTCAGAGTATTCGAGAAATGGGGACTTTCCAAGGACAAGATTTGAAGCGCAAATTGATGCAGTAGAGTTCTTGTTCCAGGCAAAAAGGAACAGCAACCCTGAAAACACTGTTGGGTTAATATCCGCCGCAGGTTCGAATCCAAGAGTGCTATCTACTTTCACCTCAGAGTTTGGTAAGATCTTATCGGGATTACACGACACAACTATCGGTGGAAACATCCACCTTAGCACTGCGATTCAAATCGCTGCCCTCACCTTGAAGCATCGTCAAAATAAAGTTCAGCATCAGAGGATTGTGGCATTTGTGTGTAGTCCGGTATCTGACAACAAGGAGGATTTGCTGAAGCTTGCCAAGAAACTGAAGAAGAACAGAATCGCAGTCGACATCGTCAATTTTGGTGAAACTGCTGCAAACACAGGGATCCTTGAGGAATTCATACAGGCAGTTAATAACTCACAGGAAGAAAGCAGTCATCTGCTCACAGTTTCACCAGGGCCAAGGTTATTATACGAGCACATCGCATCCTCTCCTATTATTCTCGAAGAAGGAGCTGAGTCTGGCTTCGGTGCTGTGAACCAGCCTGGTGCAGGAGGTGACGATTTCATGGATTTTGGTGTCGATCCCTCGATGGACCCGGAACTGGCTTTGGCGTTACGCCTGTCTATGGAAGAGGAACAGGCAAGACAAGAGAGACTAAGGCAAGAACAGGAGACCAATGCCAAAAAAGAAGAGAACAATGCCAATTAGCATTCAATGGCGTTATTTTTTGTAAAATATGTTAGGTTCTGTATAGATCAGATGGTTTAATAGAATCATTTCTTGCATGGCTAGCCTCAAGAATGTTGAGATAAAAACAACTGTGTTATTACTGTAAATATTTCACCGTCTACTTATGTTGGAACTGAAATTGATTTTTTCTGACGAAAGATGACTTTTGAATAAATAAATAAACATAATTGAAAATTATAAACCAGGCATTGGCAACCTAATTTGACTTTAGAACAAGGACTTTTTGAGCTTTTCTGAGGAACTAGAAATTTCTGGACATAGAATAAACTGCCTGAGCTATTCTTGCTTTATTGACCAAATCACGTGATGAAATACATTTCAGATTTCCCTTATAATTTCGAAATTAGCGACAAGAAGTAAAATATCGACGTCGTCATTTATAGGAAACCCTATGTCAAGTGATGGACCCAAGTTTAAGGGTCTGAGATCAGGAAATAGATTACTCAATGACTCAAGTAATAATTTGAGGGCTAAAAACAGCACTGGAAGCGTTAGCCTGACCCTATCAAGCACTAACACCAGCGGAGATGCTAATGATAACATGAAAATCGAGAATAACACACTTATTATTGGTGGGCCCAACAACTTCAGGCGCTTGAGAAAGCCCCAATTAGGGGCTCTCAACAACAAATCTCATTTGAGAGGGCAATCAACACAGCCGAAAAGTTCTGACGGATATTCGACGAAAGATGATCATGGAGATGGAAATGGAAAGGAGGCGTTTATGGGCAATTACGACACTCAGACTAACGGACAGAAATCAAAACTCAAGAGAAGGTCTTACAAATTGGAATTGGGATTTCATGAGGCTAGATTTTCTGAAGAGCTGGTTATGCTCGACACTTCTCAGGTCCCTGGATCTCAAGAAGGAGACCTGGTAGAGCTTAAAACATATCGCGGCGCTCCTGGTAATAAAGGAAAGAAAATATACTTTATAGTGAAACCCTTTGACCGCGACTTCAAGTCGAGGTATAAGAATGCACAGGTCTCGATTTTGTCTGGTCAGCTACAACAATTATTGGATTTACCAACACGATCCAAAGTGTGGATCAAAATCAAAAGTAAAAAGCAGTATGAGGCCGACCTGATTGAATTGAATGTCAAAGATTGTCTTGTTAATAGGGGAGACATGTGGGTTTTCTCTTCGCAGCTGGTCAATACATGTGTGTTCAGTGACCAAAAAATAGTTTTCCTAGAAACTGTGAGGGCTACAGTTAAAGGAATTTATCGCGATGGTAAGAAACTTTTATCAGGTTACATTGGTGAAAATACCAGAATCATATTTCGGTCTGAGTCTGCTAGGCTAATTTTCCTAATACAAATAACCGACGAAATGTGGCATTTTGAGGAAAATGGCGAAATTATGTTCCATAAGGTTGTTAATTCTTTGTTTCCCAAAATTTTCAAAAAATGGAAAGCAATTGGTACCCATCATGTTATTACAATTGTCTTCTCTACTAGTATAGATCTATCAGACGTTCCTTTCCGAGATATCGCGGATGGCGAACGACTAAGCAACACAAAAGATTATTACCGCATAGTTGTTGATCAGGTGAACATCGTCCATTGGAGTGAAATTATGAAAACTCTTCGCAGGGAATTTATGAATATCGCAAAGGATCTGAAGAATGTCAAAACAGAAGATGGTAATAGTATCATAAGAGGTCGTTTCTGCCCGGTCATAAAATCGAACGTTTTAGAAAGTGTTTGCTTTGCAGCTACATTGATAACCAATCCTTTCAGACAGCCGGATCTTCGACGTACCACTACTCATGTTATACTAATTAGCCCAGGATCGGGTCTTTATGATGTTCAATATGACCTTTTAAAAGAAACGAGCCGAAAATTATTATCAATCGAAATGACCATTGATATTATCTGCTTAACCAGGGCTCCCTTACACATAGTCCCTTTACTAAGATACAGAGATTATGACAATAGGTTGAGATATTGTGCTCCTACATGGCTCAGTATTTCTTTCTGGAATGATTCTTCAAAGGCTCAACATGAATGGCATCCCAGATGCAAAATGCATGATTTACAAATGATGGGATTGACCGAAACAGAAATGAAGGGCGAAATAGCTATCGATCATATGACTGTACCTTCAGATGTGAAGTCGATCACCGAATTCATGAGTAAATATGATCATTGCACTTTCACCGATCAAAGGATCCTACGCAATAGGGACGACAGATCATCCATATCCTCGGACTTCATTAAAAGTAAAGAGAGAACTGCTAAGGATAGTAGGGAAAAAGGCAAAAAGAAAAATTCTTTATCATGGAAAACACCGAAATCAGCTTCTCCAATGGTACAAACATCTGATATATCCCAAGTTTTTGGAGATTTATCGAACCAGGGAACAGTGGCTACTGTATTTCATCAAACTACTCAAAAGAGACATCGGGGGAAACTGTCGTCAGAGGGGAGCAAGTCTCTTGCCGTTGATACCTTGAGGAGCGTCACAAAGGGGCGCTCTGTTTCCAATTTCACCCAAAGGATTGTGTCAAAAATTATTCCCGATATCGATCTCAAAACGAAGAGAAGCGTTGATAGCCTGCCTACAAGCGTCAGTAAAGAGCATGAGATGACTCAAAATATCAACGACTCCTACCCGAATTCTATAGTAGCATCAAAAAGTATCCCGGTGCTAAAACAAAATCTGTCATCTTTTGGGGGCCCGAAGCTGCCTTTCGAAATGTCACGTTCTCAACCATCTTCAGTGTATGGCTCCCCGAGACTTTCCTTGTCGATGGAGAAGAAACCAATTTTACCAGATTTAAGTGAACGTTCGGCACGCATGAGATCAGATCATACATTTCATCATAGTTGGATTGAAATAAATAATCCATCGACACCAGTGAGCGCCGAGAAGGCAGGTCTACTGATACCTGCCCGTTGGAAAGATGTTTTCCCAAAATTCGTCATGAAAAAGTATAGTAAGTGGAGGTCACTAACAATGCCCGCAGATCTGCCAGTAACTTTCTCGACGTTTCCGACTAAGCACGACTTTGACAGCAACTTCAGCTTTACTAACCACTCCGTCGTCTTAAATCTTGATCAAGAATTGAACAATCAAACAACTTTTGATTTGCTGAGAGATATGATATATGTCCGCCTTCTAGCTGGATTTCAAATATGCCTTGGTGAAAATGTCAATAGAATTGAAGCTTCCAAAACCAAGGAAAAGGGCAACCTTAATATTGCGAAATATTTGTCGAAAGACAATTTCATGAGCGCAAAAATATACTTGATGATCGACAACGAAATTCACAGATTAGGCTGCAGTTACGATGGTACCATTGAAGTCCAAAGACATATTCGAAAAGCTGAAGGAAATATATCAGATTCAATAGCAAGCTATAATCCGCAAATAAAAACGAGATATGAAACGGAATACCGGGAAACCATGATGGATCCATTAAGGCGCAACAGAGAGTCATGCAACTGGAATCAGCTCGATCAAGTTCTTGCCGGCTATGGCGATTCAATTATTGAGCAAAATAAGAAGCAATTCAGGTCGAAATTCGTAATCTTGCCTGCTCAAGTTCCTCCAAATACATTTTCGTCAACTATTAATGGTCGCAAAGAAACATTAAGTGCCGAGGAAATTAGACTGGAAGGATTAAGGCGTGTTATATCCTCTATTTTCAGGGCAAGAATAATGACAGATAGAGAAAAGAGCGATCGCAAATCTTCCAAAGACGAAATTTTCCCTGAGGTTCTTTTCTATACCGGCTCGCTATTTGATTTCATCGACGAACAAATGGAAATATTGAAGACTTCTGGAACAACTACTAAGGATTCAATTTTTATTGATGAAGGAGATAGATTAAACAAAGATTCTGACCTTTCTAAGTTAGCTTATGAAATGCAGTGTAGTAAGGCTCCTTTGAAACTAGTGAATAGAAAATGGCACTGGAAGAGACATGAAAACTGTTTTATTGGTTTAGAGATGGTGAATTGGATAATTGAACATTATTCAGACATTGACACGCGCGAAGAAGCAGTTCTTTATGGCCAAAATCTAATGAACAAAGGACTCTTTGTTCATGTTGAGAATAGGCACGGATTCTTAGATGGACATTACTTTTATCAGATTTCTCCTACATATGTTTATGAGTCCAAGTCTCAGGAAAAGTCAAAGGTGGACTCAAAAAGCTTCACCGAGAACAAGTCTAGTAAGCGAGGCCGCTCTGCAAGCAATAGATCAGACTCTGCAAGTTCTGCCTTGCATTCTTCTGTTTCGAAGCAAAATAGCGCTGCGGCATCAAAAAGAGATGACAGGGAGGAAGTCAGCAAGACAACGGTTCTCTTAAGCAATGTTTTAACAATAAATGTTGATCCAACTGGGAAGTCATATAAGTCTGAGACATGTAGAGTGCATTATGATCGAGTTCACAATCCCGATCATTGCTTCCACATCAGACTGGAATGGCTTACTGCTACTCCTAAACTAATCGACGATTTGATAAATAATTGGGCAAGACTTTGTGAGCGATACGGATTAAAATTGGTAGAGGTTCCTTGGGATGAATTGTGTACCATACCTCTCACTAACCCTTTTCATTCTTTTGTGGATATCACTTTGGCAATAAACCCCTGGGACGATTTGGAGTTCGAAAACAGCCAAATAATGTTACAAAACAAGTACTATTATCACAGGTATCTGTTAGAAAAGTCAGGGTTTTTGGTTGACAACCGTGCTTCAAAATTTTTGCGGAGCGATACTGAATATGAAATTATGTATTCGTGGGGAAGACCAAAGTTTAAATTCATCCAGTATGTTCACTGCACTGGTGCATATATCGCTGAAATCAGAGAAAATGGCAATCTCTTTCTGGCTCCAAACAACAATCATCTCTCCAGGGTCAACATTGGTAACATCACCGGCAAAAGGCATAATTCTCCGAAGTTCTTTCTAGACTCACAGAAAGTTATGTTAGATTTCAGGGAAACCTGCCTCAATTATGACAAACTCAGAATCATATTCTTGGAGGCGAAAGAAAGATGGCTAGAACACAATACAGATGACGACTTCACAGGCTTAAGGCCATTACATTCCAAGACATGAAGAATTCATCAATAATCTCAAAATTGCATTGTCTATTACTTGAAGACCGATAACTGTATGTATCTATTTAAAAAAATCAAGCATTCACCGCTTTAAACTCTTTCAGCGATCTTAATAACATCTGCCAAAACACCAGCAGCTGTAACGGCAGAGCCGGCACCGGCACCTTGGACAACTAATGGGTTAACATAACGCTCAGTCTTGATAGAAATAACATTATCAGAACCCTTCAAAGAAGCAAATGGGTGACCGTAATCGTACTTTTCAATACCAACAGAGACAGAGTTGTTAGGGAAATCAACCTTACCGACAAATCTCAACACTTTGTTCTCCTTTGCAGCCTCATCTTTCAATTTCTTCAGATCGTCATCGTATAAAGGCAATTTCTCCAAAAACTCAGCAGCTGTAGCCACGCTTTCTAACGGCTGAGGAATCAATGATTGAACTGGGAATGAGCTTGGGGACTCTACCTTGAACCCTGCGATTCTAGCGAGGATGGTGACCTTTCTAGCAACGTCTAGTCCATTCAAGTCATCCCTTGGATCAGGTTCAGTATAGCCGAGCTTCTTAGCGATCTTGACGATATCAGAGAACCTGACATCATTGGAAGACGTGGTGGAATATTCATTGAAGATGTAAGAAAGAGTACCACTGAAAATACCCTCAATCTTTTCGACCTTGTCACCAGTCTGTACCAAATCTCTCAAGGTTCCAATGATTGGTAAACCAGCACCGACAGTTGCCTCATGGTAGACTAAACCAGCGTTAGGCTTATCACTGAAGATTTGGTTCCACAATTCCAAACCAGAAGAGAATCCCTTCTTGTTTGGAGTAGCAATGGAGATGCCACCCTCAATAAATTGAGGATAAAATTTGGCAATCGCTTCGTTGGAGGTGTTGTCAACCAAAATAGCTGGTGCAGGAGAGTTCTTCAAGAAGGCGAGAAGAGTTTCAAGAGCCAAAGGAGATTCTGGCGACTTGTCAAGCTCAGACTCCCACTTAGAGCCCAATTGTAATGGTGAATAGTCCTTAGAGATTAAAGCATGTTGGGCATTGGCAATCATGATGACATGGTAAGAAATCTTGGATTTCATGGCGAAAAGCTGGTCCAAGAATGCGGAGCCAACAACACCAGTGCCTACGCTGGTCGTTAGTAAACTCTATCAATGAAGATATTCCTGGAAATGTATCCGATTCATACCGATAACAGCAACGTTAACTATTTTAGAGCTCATATTTGACGTTTTTATTTTGAGTGTTCAAAAATGATGAATTAGTTGTCAGCTTCGCTCGTTTTCTATGTATGCTATATGAATCACCATGCAAAAAAAAGAGAAAAAATAAGCCATGTCTTTGACTTCACGTGATCTTTTTCTCAACTATTCCAGCTATTTTATCAAAGGCATCTTTCTTGCTAACTCTCTTTCGAGTATTATTACCCTTAACTTTCATTGAAGTATTCACATGCCCGGATCCCGTCCCAGCATCCTTTTCAGTGTTAATATTCGAAGCAGGTGTAGCCGTTTTTGCAGCTTCTTTCTTTTCCACGAATGGCAGATATAAAAACTTGAAGTAGATGGCTAGACATATTCCATCGTAGCCGTTGTTGCCCTTTTTGAGTTGATAAGCATGTGCGAGAACTTCCAAAACTTTGGGATCGTATTCTGCCTTGTTGAACGCTTGAAATAGATCAGCACTATTTTTGAGGAAAAGCTGATAATTCAAAGATGGTAGAAGTTTATCCGCATATTCCTTTTCATTGACCTGAAATTGCGACTGAACACAGAGGCAGAAAAGCCTCATAGCTCGTTCTGTCGCCTGACTGACGTTGATCATTCCGGGGCCAAACCTTCTGAGCTTCTTCGCTACTAAAGCGATTGATACGTAGTCCTCACTGCAGAAGAGCATGTCCAGGTAGAACATGACGTACTGATATGTATATGCGAAGTGCTTCCCTGGCCTTTCGAGATCTGGTTTCCATATATTGACTAGATTCTTATTGCTGCTTTTCAAGAACATCAAGTCATCCATTTCTGCCATTGCTCCTTCGAGGTCCTTCATATCTTCGTACAAGATCCTTGCTATCCTATATTTAGGACGATGATGCCACTTCATTTTATCATGGCTCAAGATTATTCTCAATAAATCAATAATCTTGAGGTTAAATTCCGACGTGTTATTCTCTTCAGAGTGGGTCACTTCCCAGAAAGAAGAGTCCTTCTGAAAAAATGTATTATTCTTTGATAAAACGTCCAGTGCCCTGGGCACGGACAAAGCTTCCAACTTCACACACTTGTAAATTGACGAAACCAAAAAGTAGTGAGGCTCTAGTATGGGATTCTTAATCTTAGATACAATACCTGCCAATTCGCATGCTTGTAAAGCCACTTCATGGTCACTCTCAGCGTAACTGAGGACATTCAATTTAAATTGAAGCTTGGAAATATAATACAAGTTTTTCCAATTCCTCTGAATACTCCTTTGTCTTTCCTGGTTCACAGAAAGCTCATCTGCTTTCACAAAACCTAGGAAAATACCCTGCTGAACATTGAAATCACTAATCGATTGCTTGTCGTAAACGGGGGCTGAAATTATTTCTCCGTTTTCACATAGTCTCACCGTAGCAGGAGGTTCCCACTGAAAGCAGGACTTATCCATAGGCTTTAAGTAGCCGTTCAGCATCTCTTCAGAAAGGGTCTCAAATAAGTCCTTCAAAATAATCTCTCGATCCATTTCTTGGCTGACACTTTGCTGTGGAGGAGTTTGTTGAGATAAACTCAAAGCCATAAGGTAACATAGGATCGCTTTTCTTTGCGTCGAGGTCGTCCCCTTTCGCTTTTCTGGGTATGCGAGCTTATCTGATGTCCATATCAGATCGTCCTCCACCACATAGGAGTAACACCTTCCCAACAGAAACCAGCTTTCGAACCTTTCAGTGTTGTATAAAATGTCTGTTTTCAACATTGAAATAATGGAATCAAGTTCCGAAGGGCGGGCTTGCGTAGCTTTTTTGCGAATTCTGTAAAGATTGAGGTTTTGAACTCCAGCAACAAAGAAAACACCTGAGTCTACCGCACCTTGCAAATGATCGTTAGGCTTGGTGAATTCCAGAGAGAGGTTTCCCGAATACGAGTTTCTCAGTGTTCGAGTGCTGATCGATGAATCCAAGAACTTCTCGAAAAAAAAACGATTACGACATAAGATGTGATTTCCGTTAAAGTTCAAATCTCCAATGACTTGAACGACGTGATCCAGTATTTGCTTGAGGTTGGTTTTATTGCCAGTAGCAAGCAAAGGATTTTTGCCCTCGTAGTGGTATTCTATCAAATATGTGCCAATAGTAATAGCGCTTTCTTTGCTCATACTTATTGCCTTAGTGGTGTGCTCTACGGACACAGAGCTATCTCCACTAACAAGTAGATGATATCTGCACCACAATACCTGTTTCAGCTGGATGAATGATGTGTCATTTGGAGCTTTACAAAGCAAAAGCTCTGCTAAGTTCAAGAGAATGCCGTGGGATGAATCACAAAAACCAAATTTTCCCGTTAGCGAGTGAGTCGTCCAAATTAAATTTAGTACAGAGTTGTCTTTGTTATCATCAATCCGAGCGCTAGAGAAGATATAATAGAACAACAAATTCACGGAGAGTAAATCAATGAAAATCTTCTTAAGTTTTGCCGACGACTTCACGGCTTTTCTGAAAAAGGATTTGAGAAAGTGGTCTCGCTGGCACATGCTTTCATAGAAAGTTATTGGATAGAGCAAGTAAATAACATGAAGGAGTAAATCAATGTTGAGAGAAAGCATAGAGTGGTCGATATATTTCCAATTCGATTTATCGCCAAAAACCTTTAAGAATTCATCTGTGAAAGATCCAATTGAGTTTATCGTTGCTAATAAGGTTTGCTGACGTTGCAATTGAGATTGGGCGGCATAATCTTCAGAGCAAATTTTATCATATAGAACTTTCAATATCTTGAAGTATACCATTTGAAGCTTTGTCGGATCATTTTCGCTATAATAAGACATCAAAATTTTCCATAGCTTTATTTTCAGTAAAAAAGGAGAATTTAATATGAAATCCACCATAGATTTTTCCTCATCATTCAGATGACTGATTTCTGTAGCTTCTCCAGTTAACGCTTCTCGTAAAATTTCAATTTGCTGCTCAGAGGTCGTGTCTTCTTTTTGACCTTCATTCATATCAATGGTGGTCACTTTTCTAATCATGTTTATTCTCGAAAGTTGATTCTGTACCATCTTCATATTGAATCTGGGAATATTCGAATAATTGGCATAGGAAATGTCAATACAATCAGTACCTTCTTTCAATCCAGATTCAATGTCAATCAATGCATCCACCAACTTATTGTCAGTAATGTCAGTGGTATATTGAAGGTAACAAAACTTGGTCCACCAAAATCTGAAGCGAGAGCGCAAGCTTAAGGTGGCGCTTTCGAGGAATAAACACCACTTTGTAACTTTTCTCTCTAGCTTGTTTCTTTGCGTTTCTAGTTCATTGCTCTTTTGACCCTGCAGCTTCTTATGGCTAATTCCGGTGTAAATATCACCCATCATGTTCACCAAAATCTCATATACCGAAAGTCCGAAAGAAATAGAGTCAACGGATTTTGAATCCAACATCTTGTAAAGATTCGTTTCTATGCCTAAAACGAACGATTCAATCGTCTTAAACAAAACCGGGCTCCAAAATGTATCAACTATCAGACAAAAATCATTTGCATCTGTTGAAAGCAAGTTGTCCAACAAGTTCAGACGAATTTCTTGAAAGTGAGAGCATCTTGCGTTCATTTCCGAAATAAAGTTCTTCACTGATTGGGTCGGCAGGTCAGTCAGTGACTGCGTCGGACCGCTGTCATTTGTTAGAACACTAGTTCGGAAAAGAGAATTGAGCTGAAAGATGCTTTCCGTATCAGCTCCTGAAGATTTAGACGACTGTTTGGATTCATTTTGATTCAAAAATTCACTATGACGATTAGTCCATGAACTTAAACAATCGTACAAATCAGTTAAAGCAGTAAAAATCGGCGAATCTCGTGGCGTGTCTTCGGGAGAGAACTTTTCGACCTCAAATTTTATGCTGGAATCTACTTCTGCGGAGATGTGATTCAAATCTTCGAAAAAAAACTGATGTACGCTCATTACTTCCGGTTCATCTGTGATTTGTGTTTTTTCTTTGAAGCGCTTACTGGATCTTTGTACCGAACGCGAGCTTTCTTGAGTATCTGAATTCCGCTTTGATGAATCCAAACCCGGAATACTAATAGTGGATGAATTAACCGGATCAGAAACAGCAGATTCCTTTGCTGCAGTATCTTTCTCTATCTCTTTCACCTCTTCGTTATCGAGCGGTTTTTCAACATCATTCACTACTAGCTTTACATTCTCGAATGGCTCATCTACCTCACTATATGGGTCAGATATTCGACCAAAGAAATTGGAACTCTTGAATTTTGGCAATGCAGCCATTAATGACTCTGCAATACCTTCCCAACTAACCTCATCAATGACTATTTCCACCACATTCAATTCTGTCATGGCATGCTCATCACTTATTTTCATATCCTTGATCTGAGATAGAACAGGTACTAAATTGACTTCTGGAAATCTCTTGTCCTGGATAAAGTGCTTGAGTTCGCGAATAAAGCCAGTGTTTATTGATTCATAGTCCTTTAATTTCTGTAGAAGCTGCGCTAGATCATAAATTGATTTTTGCATTTGAGGCAGGATATGCCGTCTTCTGGCAACTGTCGTAATAAACTCAGGCTCTTTCAAAATCTCATACTCAAGAAGATAACGCTCCAACTTTTCACTTCTGAAGCTCTTGGCAATTGTTATGAGAAGTTCCACCACTGCTACATCACAATCACAATGTTGAATTGCTTCTAATAAGTTCTCAATAACTTTTAGAATATGATCCACGACATCTTCTGGTGACAATTTCTGATAGTGCTCCCTTAGATATTGATAGTAGAAAACCCCTCTATTCCTGTAAGCCAAGTAGCGTAAGGAATCTAGCGTAGGGCTCGAGAATCTATACATACCCCATTTGTCTGGTTTGATGACGTCGATACTGAACAGTTGCCTGAACTTTTCTGCTGCTTCATTGAACCGCTTGGCTTTCAAATGGAAAAGAGCACTTTGAAAAACCCTAAAACTCTCTTCGATTTGTAGCTCTCTGGAGTGTTGCTCTGCTTCCTGCAAAGCCTCATCGGGAGTAAAGTTAAGAGCTGTGAAGAGAGACATGGCAAGCGCCTTTTTATTTCTCAACTTACACTTTCAAACTAGCTCACAAGTTCCTCCATGACGCGGTTAGAAAATAATTTTTAATCGATGCCCGTATATTAATTGCCCGTAAATTAATTGACGAGCACTGGTACAAATGAAATTCCAGGCAGAATACCTGCCGAGGATTAACACGGTGACTCTTGTTATCGAAAGTGACTACCAGTTTGAAGTAAGCTATTTAAATCAAGATTGTCTCGAATTCCACAGTTCTCAGGGCCAGAGGAAGCTTATTCAACTGCCACATTCAATTAAGTATCCTCCCAATTATTTTCCGCGAAAAGATGGATTCGTTCAAGTTCTGAGACTCAGGGCATTCTCGTCGGAACATAGTGAAATATGCCTGGATAGATCAAAGAACTATACCATGTCTTTGGCTACTGGTAAGTGGATGAAAAGTGATTTAATTAGACAACCCTTTGAGCTCTGTTGTGGAAAATGCCAAGCATTACTTGTGTCAAGCAAGAACTGCAAAAAGATAAATGATATGCCATCTGAATATTGGGCGGAACTCATGGACTATTGGCATTGCCACAAACCCCCTGTCGCTGAAGATGGTACTTCCTTTTATGATCGATACAGTAAATTGTCTCCCCTTGTCGGTGAACTTCTTGTCGGAGAGTCATTCTTCCTCGCCTCTGCGAATTGGTTAAATTGCTGTTGTAAGACCTCTGCAGACCTTATAAGATGTATGAAATGTGAAGGTATACTTGGAAAACTTAATAAGGACGGGTTATTTAGGATACAAAAGTGGAGCGTTTTACTTCGCACTCATGATAAAATCGAGCAATTTCCTGCCGAATATTCAATCATTTCTTCAATCATGAATCTACTCAATTCTAATGGAAGTAGATACTTTCTACTTAAAGGCGAAGGTGGCATTCGAGTTGTTTTATGGATATTTGCAGTTGGAATTCGAGTAACATTGTCAGAATATCGTCCAGAATCGGACTCAATCAAGGTTTTCTACATCAAATCTCTGAATTCTGAAGATGTCAAGTACGACATAGGTAGTCAAAACTTTGAGGAGCTGACGATTGATGATGCAATTCTCAAAAATTTCATTGAGCAACTTGAAGAAAAAAACAGCCAATTGCCTTCGCCAACTCAAGAGATGAATTCTTGGAAACTAAGTTATTTAACATGCTTATAATGATCTAACAGCTCTCTCAATACATGGTGCTATTTGCTTACGGCTTGCAGAGACATTTAACTGGTCAAAAGCCTTCAAACAATTCTCAGAGGACACCTGTACTTCATCAATAGGTTTGAGTTTCAAAGCTGGACTGACCTGTGAAATAATCTCATCGCATAGGTGAATTGTATCCGGATGTGCGAAAAAAGCAATTTCTCGCAGAAAGGTGTTCTCTTTGATAAAACTGGTTAGAATCAGAAAGATATCCTGTGATTGTTCTTTCAAAAGTTCACTACATGTGTGATCTATGTTTTCAATCCCGTATTCTTGTCTCAACCAACTTAGAGGCTTCACGACAGATGCAATACCACATCGAACAGGCGAAGACGATTTGTCGAAAACAAACTCCTTATAGTCTTTTTTCAGCACACTTTTCAATGAAAAACCACTTATATCATCCTTTGCTTCACGGATTTGTTTATAGTATTCTTCGAAATTAACCTCTGGTAAATATTTCTTGTAAATGCCCAAAACCTTTAAGTCGGCTTCCTCGACCTTAAACTTAAAGTTCGAAGTATCGATTAACGCTGCGCCGAGGCATAATGGAAATGAATCTTTCATTTGAGCCACAGACTCTGGACCAATCAAATCGTACCAGTAGTTCAACACTAGAGAAGAACAACTACCAGTAGTAGTTATTATACGAGGACCGTTACTTTGTGCAATTTCCTCCTTGTAAAGTCCTAAGTCCTCATGATGATCAATGATTCCAATCACTCGATCAATGATTAATTTCAGGTCCGACTGTGGATCATTGTGATCCACCAGAATCGACTCTACCTTACAACCAAATTGCCTCTTTAAATCCCGAATATCCTCCTGAAAGTAGAGCAAATTTTTAGGAATAGACTGTCGCTTGAGTACGCTCACAATATCTCTTCTTAAATCTAAATCATTTCTGGGTATGTTTACCACTGGAAGGATTGGATTTCGGGGGTCTTTAAGATAGCTGAAATATGCAAAGGAAATCGCGGAAACAACAGAATCCAGGTCGGCAGACTGATTTCCGCATACAATCTTCAAAGGTGAAGTATTGGCAAAACCTTTCAAATAACTGCACTTAAGATAGCGCAAGAACGAAAGGACAGTCTCAGACATGTTTGCGAGTTACGATGAATTTTCTCTAGAGCGATTCAAGAGTGAAAAGCTAAAAAAAAAGAGACTGGCCGTTCGACAACAATTTGAATAATGAGAGTGGCACATAGAAACGGCAAGGAGATTTTAGAGAGAACAGAGGATGATGAGAGAGCTGGATTTTCATTTTTAGAGGTGGTTGAGAAAGTTGATGCTCTGCCTGATGATTATTGCACTAGCGAACACTTTCGGGAAAACGTATACCGCCTTCAATCGCATGATGGAATAACGTTAGGTCACATTCTCAAACTAGTAGTAAAAAAGATCAAAGACTTGGGTGACCCAGTTGTAAATGAATTATTCAACATAATGGATGAACTTCACATTGTGAGATTTGTTTCAACTGAATTTCAAGAAAGGAACGAGTTACTGGCATCTTTATGTCTCAAATTGAAAGATAGATCAAATTTAAAAGATCTTCAAGGGTGGAGAGATGAATCATATGCTGTATATGTCAGGGGAAAGCCATATGTACTTGTTGAGCGTGCTGCATCTGGTTTATTAGGTGTGGTCACATACGGAGCTCATGTCAATGGCTTTGTGAGGGACCCGATAAATGGTGATATCAAGCTGTGGATTCCTAGAAGATCTCTGACCAAAGCAACCTGGCCTGGAATGCTTGACAACATAATTGCGGGTGGTTTAGGATATCCTCATGGTGTGTACGAAACTGTTTTGAAAGAGAGCATGGAGGAAGCAAACCTCTCGAAAGAAATCATCGAGAAAAGCATAAAACCGGTTGGTGTGGTATCATACTTCTACTTTCAAAATCCAGACAAGCTGCTGAAATTTGACACGGAATCTTCGTTAATTACCCCAGAGGTTGAATACCTTTACGATTTGGAATTAGGTCCTGACATTATTCCTCAACCCAATGATGGTGAAGTGGAGAGCTTCCAATTATTATCACTCCAGGAAACAGTCACAGCTTTGAAAAACGGTGAATTCAAGCCCAATTGTGCTTTAATCACTGTCGAGTTTCTCATGAGGCAGGGCTACATTACTCCTGAGAACGAACCAAATTATTTAAGAATGATGACCAAAATGCACCGGTCCTTACCCTTCCCAACAAGGAATTAGTTCTTAAATGTCATCAGTTTAGAGAGCTTATACAGAGATTTATAAAGTATGTAGTTTAATACCTGTATGACCGGAAACAATTCATTTAGCGAAGTGCAGTTTAACATTGAGCCATTGCCTATCAACAACCTCTTGAGGGGTTAAGGACACATCACCATATGTGATAGGAGCGAAATATATGAAAAACCACACAAGCGCGATAGTCAACATGGAGTAAAAAGCGCACATTATTATGGTACGATTTTTAGGGTTGGCTTCAAAAGCATTGGCAGGGTTTTCTTCATCCTTATCAATGTCCAAAGACTTGTTATCAGTGAAGATCCACTCCCAAAGGGCAGCCGAGAACATAGAGGCGATTAGATGGGCTGGCAAGTAATGATGTAAGAACTTTTGACGACCCATCAAAAAGAATGGGAAGTAGTGACAAACCCAACCAGCGAAAAGGAAAATAAGTGGACCGTACAATTGCTGTCTAGCCATCTTACTCAAAGGATAAACTGCTCGCTGCCTAGTTAGCATATCAGCAAGGACAATTCCCATATACAATGCCAGAGATATCACTTGAAACCACCAACCGATGATGTTACCAATGAAAAATATTTGGGTCTTATTCTCATCATCAGTCCAAAATGAAACGCCATTGAGAGACCCTGGCCAGGTTTCCGGTTGAGACGCAAAGGGATGTTCAGAGGTTAGCTTGTTATTGTGTTCAAACATTAATCTTTGTAATTCAGTCCATTTGGTGAAGAATGACAGCTTTTTTATCGGCTTTGGCTTGTATATTTTCCTAGCTTCATCAATGTTCACAATGACTTCCACAAACCAAGTGTTCTCCCTATCAATTATTTTTTTATTTCCGTTCACTTCCTGTTGGTTAAAGGCCCAGTCAGGGAGAAGAACGTCATTATGAGTCCAAAGGGCCACTGTTGTGTCGACATGTATAATCCTGAACAACGAAGCCTTAGTCTTCACGATTCCTTCACTATCGCCATTTGTAGCGGGCTGAAATTTAAATAATGTCTCTTGGTAATTGGCTCCATTGGCATTCTCCTCAGAAACAGTAGTAACTTCTTCATTTGTTGGATATAAGGGTGAGGCAACGTCATGCGCTAAGAGGTACGTTCCGGTAACGACATGCCTTAGCCTTATTATGTCGTTAAGCTTCAAAGGATGGGGCTGCCTAGCAGGTAGCTCAACCGCTGGTAAAATTTCCCATTGATTATTCACGTCTTCATGACCATAGCCAGTGACCTGTTGTCCATTAGAAGATATTCTACCATCTTCATAACGCAGAGGGTATTTCTCAAGATGAGAATGAAGGAAGGCACCAGTATCTTTATGTTTGATGGTTACGATGTCATAGTATCTGACTTCTTTTGCTTCTTTAGCGAGAGGTGAGTCACTTAAAGTCTCTTGGAATTGTGGTGACATGAATGCATCTCCAGGACCTGACTTTGTTAATATGGCAAAATGGATCCAAAACCAGAATAAATAGACTAAAAAAGGTGCAAATATCAGACCATTTAACCTCTGCACAAAATGCCTGGCAACTTGACGCAAAGATAATCCTGCCCTCACGTCCAATAGTTGCCACAAATTCGCAACCACGGCAGTGCCTATTGTGGCGTATGTTAGAAGACCAACATATTTGGTGGAAATAACAAAGGACAGTGATGCGCCGGTTGCATAAAGCCATAAGTACCACGCACTGGAGAAAGGACTTTTCAATTGAACCTTGTAGAAACGCACATAACAGTAAATGGACATCGCTATGGAAATAATCAACGTTGCATCCAACAAGATCAATCTTGAATCGATTACATGAGCATTGTCAAAAACGATAAGAAGCGCACCCATCGCACAGGTGGCAGCCCTGAAGTTAAGTTCTTTCAAAGTATTGAACACAATCGGAACAGTGAGTGTTCCGAGGATTGCACTGAGTGACCGGTATGCAACGAATGGAGCTGGATATGTATCGTAACTCAAACCAATGTCATCAAATTTGAAAGAGCCATTGTATCCAACAAGCCAGCCGACAAACGCGATGAGCATTTTGGCAAAAGGTGGATGAACATCAAAAAAGAAGGTTCTCTCCAAATAGTATGAGGCAAATTTACCGAAGTGAACCTCATCAAAAACAACCTCACGTGGATATGAGAGCTTTCTAAATCTGATCACTAATGCAATAATTGTGATGGTCCACTGCAGAATTCTATATGTTGATGCATTGTTTGGGGCTGGTTTTGATAGCCACTTCTCTCCAAGAAATTCAAATTTATCTCTATTCTTGGAATACTTTAAAGTCGCGTCATCGACATCCAATTGAGTGTTCTTGGAACGCTTGTTTGCCATTTTGTGCGAAGCTCCACGCAGGACACTGCTAACAAATTCAGAGAAAATGCTACGTGTTTCGTGGAATAGAAAAATAGTGAATTCAAGAAACGTACATAATGATATCAGTACATGTCATCCTAGAAAATGCGATATTAGATGATGAGTGAAATATTGAAACTACAACGGGGTGTCAAACAACGTTGAAGCCACTGTAGCCAAAGAAGATAAGTTATCCGAGAATGCTAAGAAGGCTACAATTGGCGCAAACGAGGCGCTACCTAGGAACAGTGGTGAGAAAGGCTCCAAGTGTAAGAAGCACGGTTGGCGTGACGACTTCAGGAACCCCTTCTGGGTCGACAAACACCTCTTCTGATAACAATGCGTGGCTTAACAACAGTTCTGAGACAATTTTGAGTAAGAAAAAATTGCTCGGGGAAACTTTAGGGGGTTTCACGCTCGAAACCAATTCACCGGTATCGTATACTTCTGTTTCATCTAGTGACGTCGATTGGTCTGTTTCTTTTAGAGGATTGGGATCGAGTCCATTTGAGGAAAAGGTACAAGCAGAGCTTAGTAAACCTTTATCGTCAGATGATATTGAAGTCAAACCTGATGGGTTGGTTTACCTACCAGAGATCAAGTACCGGAGAATTTTAAATAAGGCTTTCGGTGCTGGTGGCTGGGGCCTAGTGCCACGATCAGATACAATCGTAACTGCGAAACTGGTGACACGTGAATACGCTTTGATTTGCCATGGACAGCTTGTTAGCATATCGCGAGGCGAGCAGGACTACTTCAATGAATCAGGTATACCAACGGCTACTGAAGGATGCAAAAGCAACGCATTAATGAGATGCTGCAAGGATCTGGGAATAGGCTCAGAATTGTGGGATCCAGTGTTTATCAAAGAGTTTAAGAAAGCAAATTGCGTCGAGAAATTTGTAGAGCATGTCACTACTAAAAAAAAGAAGAAAATATGGCTCAAAAAGGGGAGAGAGGTTGAATATCCTTATAAATAATTATTCAATATTCCAAACAATATGGAAGACTTACAACAGGAGTGAAGCGACGCTAATAAAGTGTTTTGGTTCTATATTTAATGAATCTGTAAATCATCCTTCAAAGTCATCGTCCATTTTTTATACAATGAAAAAACAAGGGCCATAGGATAAGAACTATCATCGACTCAATTCTGTACAAACAACTTACCTTAAGACAACTTAACACTCGTTATTACAAAAGAGTTTTGACCATGTCGTATCTAATTACGGCGTTCTCGATTACTATGAAATGATTACTGAATCAATGCTGTCTCTCTTGTCTCTCCTCTACTTAATCCCATGTTAAACTGAGGGTTTGCTAATATTTGAACCTATAGATAGCGGCTTATAGCGAACCTCATATCTTTGAGACTACTTTTGGTTTGAAATTTCCAACAACATAAGAGTTTCATATGGCAGATTGTCGTGACTAGTTATGACTTTCTTGAAACGAATGAAATGAGTTCTACTTAGCCCTGTTCTCCTCCTATTTAGTCTCATCGTTTCCTCAGGACTTCGTAATATTTATAGCTATAGATTGGGAGCTTGTATCTGTTGGAACGAAATACAACTATCGACCATCGACTAGTATTCGTGTTACTAGTATATTATCATACACGGTGTTTTAAGATGACATAAAGAATGAGAAACAGTCATTGAAATTAGTGGAAGCTGAAGCGCAAGGATTGATAATGTAATAGGATAATGAGTGAAAATGTATAAAAGGAACAGAAAGAGTAAGAATATTTGTAAGTAGAATTATTGACTCTTCTTTCTGGATTCTTAGAAAGATGAGGAGAACTTCTAGTATAACCATATACCAATAATTACAGCCTTAATAAAAAATGGAATCCCAACATTTAGCTCAATATTCACCCATTTCTCATGGTAGCGCCTGTGCTTCGGTTACTTCTAAAGAAGTCCACACGAATCAAGATCCATTAGACGGTTCAGCTTCCAAAATCAACGAATATGATAAGCTTTCCACTAAGGCAAATTCTCAACAAGAAACAACACCTGTGCCCACAGATGTTTCAGAGAACACTCATCATGCCTCTCCTCACACTGCTCAAGTACCATTGCCCCAGAATGGCCCGTACTCACAGCAGTGCATGATGACTACAAATCAAGCCAATCCATCCAGTTGGCCAATATACGGTCACCCATATACGATGCCGTACACACCTTATCAAATGTCGCCCATGTACTATCCACCTGGGCCACAACCACAGTATACACAGTATACACCAACTGCGGGAACGTCTTTGAGCGCCACACCCCCCGAGCCCGGTAACACACTTACCAAGCCACCTTCAACGAAGTCAGATATGACACCCGTCAACAAATCTGTTCGACCACCACCAATTTTAACATCATCAAATGATTTTCTAAATTGGATCAGAACTTACGTTAAATTTTTACAAAATTCAAATCTCGGTGACATTATCCCGACGACAGACGGAAGACCTATACGTCAGGTAACATACGACGAACAAACCTTCTTGTACAACACTTTTCAAACGTTTGCTCCACCTCATTTGCTACCTACTTGGGTCAAAGACATCTTATCTGTTGATTATACAGATATCATGAAGGTTCTTTCGAAAAGCTTTGAAAAATAAAACCGATACTCAAGATGCTAACGACCTGATAACGATCACTAATATCCACTACAATGGCAGTACACCAGCAGTCGAGTTTGAAACAAAGATCACGAATACAATCGAGCGACTAAACAATAATGGTATTTCTATCAATGACAAGCTAGCATGTCAATTAATTATGAAAGGTCTCTCTGGGGAATACAGATTCTTACGCTACGCACGTCATCGCACCCAAAACATGACAATCGCAGAACTGTTCCTGGACATTCATGCCATATATGAAGATCAACAGGAATCGGAACGCCGTAAGCCTAGTTACTCAAGGATTCCTAAAGATGACAAGAACATTTCTCGAGTCTCTTCAAATATAAACAAAGCCAAGACTGTAACCCGAAACTCTCAAAAAGCAAGTAACTCAAAATCAAGAACGGTCAAAACTAATAACGTGTCTACATCTCATAACTCTTTTGACAAGAACAATGATTCGATCAACGAATCACCTGATAAAACGATACACTTGAACAATCAGTATGACCTTCACCTTAGGCCAGATACATACTGAGTCCAAGGTAAATCACACGGATCATTCAAATGATGAACTTCCTGGACATCTTCTTATCGATTCAGGTGCATCACAAACCCTTATCAGATCCGCTCATCACATACACTCAGCATCGCCTAATATTGACATAAGCGCAATCGATGCTCAAAAAAAGGAAATACCAATCAACGCCATTGGTAATCTCCAATTCAAATCTGAAGATAATACAAAAACATCAATAACAGTACTACACACTCCGAACATAGCTCATGATCTACTCAGTTTGAGTGAGCTAGCTAAGCAAAACATCACTGCCTGTTTTACCAAAAATACCCTAGAGCGAGTTGACGGCACCGTACTTGCCCCTATCGTTCGACATGGGGACTTTTACTGGCTATCCAAAAAATACTTGATTCCCTCGAACCTATCAATGCCAATAGTTAACAATATCGGTACTGATAAAGTCTCGCACAAGTATCCCTATCCTTTGATTCATCGCATGCTTGGCCACGCTAATGCTCAAACCATTCGGAACTCTCTAAAGAATAACTCAATAACATATCTAAAGGAAGCAGATGTCGATTGGTCTAAAGCTACTACATACCAATGCCCAGATTGCTTAATCGGCAAAAGTACTAAACACAGACATGTCAAGGGATCACGAGTCAAATACCAAAACTCGTATGAACCTTTCCAATATCTGCATACCGACATATTCGGTCCTGTTCATAACCTGCCAAAAAGTGCACCATCCTACTTCATAACATTTACCGACGAGAAAACAAGATTTCAATGGGTTTATCCATTACACGATCGTCGCGAACAATCTATTCTCGAGGTATTTACCACAATACTAGCCTTCATTGAAAGACAATTCAAGGCCAGTGTCTTGGTTATACAAATGGACCGTGGTTCTGAATACACAAACAAAACTCTCCATAAATTCCTTCTTCAACAAGGCATCACTGCATGCTATACAACCACAGCAGACTCTCGAGCTCATGGTGTAGCTGAACGATTGAACCGTACTTTACTAGACGATTGTCGCACACAGCTTCAATGCAGTGGATTACCAAATCATTTATGGTTTTCCGCAGTGGAATTCTCAACCATAGTCAGGAACTCTTTAGTTTCACCTAAAAACGAAAAATCTGCACGGCAACACGCGGGTTTAGCGGGACTTGACATCAGTACTTTACTACCATTTGGTCAACCTGTGGTAGTCAATAATCACAATCCTGATTCGAAAATACATCCCCGCGGCATTCCTGGCTACGCTCTACATCCATCCCGGAACTCTTATGGATATATTATCTATCTTCCATCTTTAAAGAAGACAGTGGACACTACCAATTACGTTATCCTGCAAGACAAGCAATCCCGATTGGACCAATTCAATTACGACGCACTACCTTTGATGATGACATAAGTAGACTAACTGCTTCATATAAATCGTTTATTGATTCAAATGAAATCGAACAGTCCTACGACCTTCACATGGATCCTAATCATGATTTTCAATCTGAGATAGATCATGACCCTGAACTCCGGGGAGATGACAGTTCCACAGATCTGATTGCAACTGGTTCGCTATCAACTCCTACTCAACCAACGAGATTGGAATCTGTACCTACAACTAATGCTCGTGCACCCAAAGAAGTTGACCCTAATATATCTGAATCAAATATTCTTCCGTCAAAGAAGAGGCATAACACAACCAATATTCCTGATTCAGACAATACCTGTTCGGGTGGTATGAATAGATCAGATGTATCAACCGATATCCCCGTGCACAGCTCTGTCACGCAACAATCGATTAAATCCAATGATCACGATCAAGTGAGCGATTCAGATTCACATCGCCAAATCAATACTAATCCTAAAAACGACACAACACCATGTTTGGGTGGTACCAACAACAAGACTATATCAGAGTTCAGTGATCAGGCTACCGAGAAAAGCTTGATAAACTATCCAATTCCACTATTTGATCCCCCACAGGGAAGTGAGATACCAAAGTATAATGCTCCTATTGTTACACCAGATACCTACTCTGAACATGATGTCAAGGAATATATTACAGAAGATCTTCCGCTTCCCGACTTACCTTCAGAATCTCCTTCCTGTTTCCCCGATGCATTTAAAGAAATTCCACCAATCAACTCTCGTCAAACTAATTCCAGTTTGGGTGGTATGGGTAAATCTAATATCTATGATACTATCAATAGTAAGAAAAGATTATTAGAAGATAATGAAACTGAAATTGAGGTATCACGAGACACATGGAATAACAAGAACATGCGTAGTTTACAGCCTCCAAGATCAAAGAAACGTATACATCTGATCGCAGCTGTGAAAGCAGCAAAACCAATCAAACCTATACGAACAACCTTAAGATATGATGAGGCAATCACATATAATAAGAATATCGAGGAAAAGGAAAAGTACATTCAAGCATACCATAAAGAAGTTAATCAGTTGCTAAAGATGAACACATGGGACACAAACAGATACTATGACAAAAATGAAATAGACACCAAAAAGGTGATAAACTCAATGTTCATATTTAACAAGAAACGAGATGGAACACACAAAGCCAGATTTGTTGCAAGAGGTGACATTCAACATCCTGATACGTACGACTCAGGAATGCAGTCTAACACTGTACATCATTATGCATTGATGACATCCCTGTCACTTGCATTGGACAATGACCACTACGTCACACAACTGGACATATCTTCGGCGTACTTGTACGCAGACATCAAAGAAGAATTATACATAAGACCTCCGCCACATTTAGGCATGAACAACAAGTTAATACGATTGAGAAAATCACTTTACGGCTTGAAACAAAGTGGTGCAAACTGGTATGAAACTATCAAGTCATATCTGATAGATAAATGTGATATGGAAGAAGTACGTGGATGGTCATGTGTGTTTAAAAACAGTCAAGTAACAATCTGCTTATTCGTTGATGACATGATACTATTCAGCAAAGACTTGAACTCAAACAAAAGAATTATAGAAAATCTAAAACGACAATATGACACTAAGATCATAAACCTAGGTGAAAGCAATGAAGAAATCCAATATGACATTCTTGGACTAGAAATCAAATACCAGAGGGGTAAGTACATGAAACTAGGTATGGAAAACTCATTAACTGAGAAATTACCAAACCTAAACGTACCTTTGAATCCAAGAGGTAGGAAACTTGCCGCTCCAGGGCAACCTGGTCTTTACATAGACCAAGAAGAGTTAGAACTGGAAGAAGATGATTACAGAATGAAGGTGCATGAAATGCAAAAGCTAATTGGCCTAGCATCGTACGTTGGATACAAATTCAGATTCGACCTACTGTACTACATCAACACTCTCGCACAACATATATTATTCCCGTCCAAACAAGTTTTAGATATGACATATGAATTAATACAGTTCATATGGGATACCAGAGATAAACAACTAATATGGCATAAAAACAGATCTACGAAATCAGGAAACAAATTAGTTGTAATAAGCGATGCTTCGTACGGAAACCAACCGTATTACAAATCCCAGATTGGTAACATATTCTTACTCAATGGAAAAGTCATTGGAGGAAAATCAACAAAAGCATCACTAACGTGTACTTCAACCACAGAAGCAGAAATACACGCAGTCAGTGAAGCCGTTCCGTTACTAAACAATCTAAGTTATCTCGTGCAAGAACTAGATAAGAAACCAATCATCAAATGTTTACTTACTGACAGCAGATCTACAATCAGTATAGTTACATCCAAAAATAAAGAGAAATTTAGGAACAGATTCTTCGGCACTAAAGCAATGAGACTCAGAGATGAAGTATCGGACAATAATTTGTACCTATACTACATTGAGACCAAGAAGAACATTGCTGATACATTGACAAAACCTCTTCCGATAAAAACTTTCAAGTTGTTAACAAACAAATGGATTCATTAGATCTATTACATTATGGGTGGTATGTTGGAACGAAATACAACTATCGACCATCGACTAGTATTCGTGTTACTAGTATATTATCATACACGGTGTTTTAAGATGACATAAAGAATGAGAAACAGTCATTGAAATTAGTGGAAGCTGAAGCGCAAGGATTGATAATGTAATAGGATAATGAGTGAAAATGTATAAAAGGAACAGAAAGAGTAAGAATATTTGTAAGTAGAATTATTGACTCTTCTTTCTGGATTCTTAGAAAGATGAGGAGAACTTCTAGTATAACCATATACCAATAATTACAGCCTTAATAAAAAATGGAATCCCAACATTTAGCTCAATATTCACCCATTTCTCAGTATCGATTCTCACTCATGTTTGAGGTTTAGTTTGGTATCTCCGAGGTACCTCAAGATCTTATTGTTTCATGACACAGATTGCAGGCTTAGTGTACTCGTTAAATAAGTTAAAGTTCGGCAATATTTCACTGCTGTTCTAATAGTGTAGTGGCTATCACGTTGCCTTCACACGGCAAAGGTCCTGAGTTCGAACCTCAGTTAGAACAATTTTTGTTTTCTTCGAATGAAGCTATCTAGCGCGCATTGATTTTTTGTTAACTTTATCGAAATAGTACCCTTGAGAAATTATCTCAACGAGCATGCTTACCGCTTTCTGGCTTAGCATAGCCGTTGTAAGTGCAATACCAATAGGTAAGTTCCAAGCTGTATTTAATGGCGCCGAAGAAAAGGGACATGATGAAGGAAATTTCAGAGACCTTAAAGTAGGAGAGCTAAACTTCCTACATACAACGGACACTCACGGATGGCTGGGTTCGCATTTAACGCAAGCAAACTACGGTGCTGATTGGGGTGATTTCATTTCATTCACTACTAAGTTTAAAGAGAGGAGGATAGGTTCTAATGATCTGCTGCTGATTGATACAGGTGACAAGCATGATGGCAATGGTATTAGCGACGCAACCGTGCCAAATGGGATAAGATCAACTGAGATTTTCAATGAACAAGATTATGATCTGCTTACGTTGGGTAATCACGAATTGTATACTGAGGATAATACGATTCTCGAATACTACTCAACTGTAGTGAATGATAAATTCAAAGGGAAATATGTTGCGAGCAATGTAGAATTTGTCACAAACGAAAGTGAAATTGTGCCTTTTGGTTCTAAGTATAGATTCTTTCAAACTTCAAACCTGAGGTACAATATACTTGCATTTTCATTTCTCTTCAATTTCCAAAGGGCGAACTCCCGCGCCATAGTGACTCCTGCAGCAGAGGAACTTCAAAAAGATTGGTTCCAGGAAGTCGTTAATTCATATCCAGAGGAAAAAGTCGATGTCATTATTGTTTTTGGTCATATGCCGATTACGGATCCCGAGGAACATGAGATCAACAAAGTTCATGCAATATTAAGAACTTACTACCCAAACAGTGTCATCCAGTACTTTGGAGGTCATTCACATATTAGAGATTTTGCAATTTTCGATGAACTTTCCACTGGCCTTCAAAGTGGTAGGTTCGCAGAGACAGTCGGTTTTCTGTCTATCGATAATGTGCGTAGTGAAGCCCCAAGGTTTTCCCGGAGGTACATTGATTTCAACAAGGATTCTTTCGCCCATCATTCAGGGGTGAATTTTAAAAAGGATCTGAGGACTGAGAGGGGAGCCAATGTTTCAAGCAAAATTGGAGAAATTAGAGAGGAGCTCAATCTTACATCCGTTGTAGGCTACGTTCCTAGATCATACTATATGGATTCGAAGCCATTGACTTCAAAAAAGAATATTTACAACCTTCTCACGACCAATGTTTTGCCGCTTCTAAAATCAAAGAAGACAAATTCATCAAAATCTAGGTTTATACTTATTAACACGGGATCAATCCGTTACGATTTATATGAGGGTGAATTTACCAAGGATACAGAATATATCGTGTCACCTTTTTCAAATGACTGGAACTTTGTTGAAATACCCTTGGCATTAGCCGAAGATGTCGCTGCTTATTTGAATAACGGAGCGATACTTATGACTTCCATGGGACCACCAGAATCCAGAATGAAAGCCGAACTGCCCAAAAGGCGAGATTCATGTCCATTCATTCATACGCCAGGTTTCACAAAAGGATACACAACTTTGGATGACTTCGGATGTAAGGGAGATGACAAAGTTCACAATTCTGAATTGTATTTCCCTGTTCCAAACGTCGTCCAATCCGTAGAATTGCAGGCTGGATGGAGCGAAAGCGTTCACTTCGTATTTTACAGTTTTATTCAGCCCTATGTCATTAATGCTCTGAATGCCTTGAATGAGGAAAAGAAAGTTGTCACCTACAAATTCTCTGATGCTGATTGCATGAAGTATGGTGGCAAGTCCACAGGAGAGCTACTGAAAGACTATATCCGTTCATTGGATAAAAGTTAATAATAAAACAAGGTTTTCTTTTTAATATGTAGTTTTAAAAACTAATTATCAGCGATAGGCCTCGAAACAATGTACATAGAAATAATTTCTTGAAATTTATGAAACAAACTTATACTAAGGGAATGCCTTCGTAAAGTGTTTACAAACCTTGTTGAGCTCTTCTACGGTCACGCTCTTCAGCAATGGACAACTTGATACCCTTACCCTTTGGCAAAGAAATGTATGGCTTACCTGGCTCACCAATAACGAAAACGTTAGATAATCTGGTGACGAAAGTGTTGTCCAAAGAATCCTTGATGTGGACCAAGTCGAAACCACCTTCGTGTCTTTCTCTGTGGACAATGACACCAACACGACCCAAGTTACGACCACCAGTAACGTACACCAACTTACCGGTGTCGAACTTAATGTAGTCAGTGATCTTACCAGAGGCCAAGTCAACCTTAACAGTGTCGTTGACCTTGATGTTTGGGTCTGGGTATCTGATAGTTCTACCGTCGTGGGTAACAACGTATGGAATACCCTTCTTACCTAGTTGAACCTTCTTAACCTTACCCAACTTGTAAGAAGCTTCTTCATCGGTGATACGGTGGACAGCAAATCTACCCTTGACGTCGTACACCAATCTGAAGTTCTCGTTGGTGGCTTCCAAAGTGATGACATCCATGAAACCAGCTGGGAAGGTAGAGTCAGTTCTAACCTTACCGTCAACCTTAACGTGACGTTGCATCAAGATAGCCTTGACTTCACGACCGTTCAAGGCATACTTTAATCTGTTTCTCAAAAAAACAATCAATGGCAAGGATTCACGCAACTTGTGAGGACCAGCAGATGGTCTTGGGGCGTAACAGCCAGATAGTTTGTCCAACAACCAGTGGTGTGGAGCTGCTAATCTCTTTAGATGCTTCTTTCTGTGAACATAGTTAGTATTAATTCTTCGTTTTCGATGTGAACCATCCTAGTCTTTCATTGCTTTGAGAACGCCATTCCCCAGTGCTTGTCCAAAATCTTTCCAACAATTATCTTGCAAATTTCTGATTTAAATACTATCGAATATGGTTCATTCTATCCACGAACATCTTGCTGCAATGATGCTCATTTTTCACCATTCGAGCACATTAGGACATGGAATACCAACTCCTGGCATACTAGCAATGGTCTGACACATAATTTCATTATCACAATAGTTAACATACGGGCCTCTAGCCATCTTGTCTTATGGATTGATTTCTGAAGGTTGAACAAAAAATAAAAGTTCAATGTGTACAATAGGTGTAGTATTTCAAAAACTTTTGAAGAGGGAGCCACGTCCGCTGCCATCCAGAGTGGGCCTGCTAGGCTTGGAGTCGCGGCGCACTGCGCGGTCGCGCAAGCAAGAGAGGCCGCCCCGGCCCCTCCCGTGCGAGCTGGGAGAGCGTCTGCCCAGCACTGTCCTAGGGAGACCCGCGCCCTGCTAGGCAGGGACTTTCCCTGTTAAGAAGGGGTAACAAAAAATTAAATTTTTCCTCCAGAACAATTGATGTGTGGGTTTGAAAATAAATGTACAGGTGCAAACAGTCGTAGTTAAATATTGAATTTTAACTAGTTGATAATTATATTGAGTTTACATGGAAAACTTCTGATTAGTCTTCTCCTCGATTCACCAATTTGTAATTATTCAAGATTAACGAGTCGCCTGTTGCGTTTAAATATTCTAGTCTTTAGTGGATAATTGGAGTGTTGACGTAAAACAGAATATATATCTAAGATTCTGTGCTTGTCGACTTCAATTCGATCTTTCCGCGGCGGCTGTCCTACCATCTATGCTGCGCAAATCATGTTCGAGAAAGGGACCTCATCAGGCTTCAAAAGAAAAATGAACAAATATATAAATAAACATACATATGCGTACGAGGGTGTTCTGAGGAGTAGCGCTGCGATATGAATCTCAGTGAGATAAACTCAGAACATCTCTCGCCCCTAATTTGAAATCTCGTATGGTCCCTTCTCTTTAATTGCAAATCGAACTGTATCACGCTTCTTCGGCATGATATTAGACAGACAAATATATGAGTCGCCTTTTTTTTTCTGGCGGCTAATTAGAAAAACCTTTCAAGTTTGGCAATGGCCATGGAACAGTTTTAGCATCAGGGCGGTAAGTTGGCGACTTAGGGAATTACATGAGAGATAGTGAAAATGTTTTCAATACTCTCTACTTCTAAATTTCCAGTTACTGGATTCAAGTTTGAAGAAATATGGACTAGGAAGATAATAAGGCGATGAACTTGATAATGAGCGCGAATTCTGTGACGCAGATCCCACAGTCTCCAACAGAAATTCCATGTGTCAAATTAAGCAAGAAAGATACGCGATTATTTCAGGGCCACTTCAAAAAGTCACTCTCTAGAGGAAGATAGCCCAGTTTGGCGCTGTTGTTCATCTTATTGTGTCTGAACTGACAGGCTCCACGCCTTGTACTAAAGAAAGGGTAAGGTACGCTGCCGAATGGATCAGATATAGATTGGCATATTAAATTGGTTAGAAATGCACAGCCGTAGGATACTCTTCTACAACCGAAAACTAACACAATTTGTTTTAGAACTCTAACCTGGGTTGGAACAAAATTAAATTCTCAGGAGATTTTGTCTTGAAAACAGCACTATTTTAAAGCCACTCTTGAGCTGTATTAGATCATGATACTCTTTGCTGGTGAGCTTCTTCCGTTCTAAATTTGGTCATATGTTGAGTCGTGTTTTTTTTCTTGCATTTGAGAAAAGACTATGATCGGTCGTGAAAACCAAGGTCATCGCGACAGAGGAAAAAAGATATCTGCATGCGTCTATCGCCACCTAGAGTCAATTGGGTGTTCCTCTTACTGCAGATAATAGGGTTGGTTTTTTCAAAATCCTTTGAAGCCTTTTCCTTCAATAGATTTGAATTAGAGCATTACAAAAATGAGACAAAAGAGCTATTTGATTTTGCTTTTGATAACTACCTTAAGTTGGGCTTTCCGTATGACGAGCTTTACCCCATTAAATGTGGACCAAAGACCAGGAACTTCACGTCACCAAGTGAAATTGCGAACGACGTCTTGGGTAACTTCTCTGCGACTTTAATTGATTCGCTCACTACTCTTGCGGTAATGGGTGATTCCATTAGGTTTGAAAATGCCGTCAATCTGATTAAAAACTACGTCCCTAGGGACTTTGATATAGATTCGACCATTCAAATTTTCGAAACCACCATTAGGATTGTGGGCGGTTTGCTTTCTGGTCATTTGTATGCTACCGATCCCGCCAAGAAGGTTTTTCTGGGGAGTAGATATGATGGTCACCTATTAGAGAGCGCCAAAGCTTTAGCAGACCGTCTCCTACCTGCTTATTTGACTCAAACCGGATTGCCCATACCACGAATTAATCTCAAACATGAATTTAACAACCTATCTCCAGAGTTGGTAGATGAGAACAACCCTGTTGCCATGGCTTGTCCTATGGTTGAGTTTACGCTCCTATCTTACCTCACATATGATGACAAATATAGACATGTTACGCGCTATGCTTTCAATAAGACATGGGCTCAAAGAAGTGACCTAAACCTACTTCCAATGTCATTCAACCCACAAAATTCATTACCATACAATCAACTCACAGGGATAGGTGCGTCAATTGATTCTTTCTATGAATATGCTTTGAAAGGCGCCATTCTGTTTGATGATGAGCATTTAATGCAGGTCTGGGAGGATGCCTATCTTGCACTGAAAGTGAATGCAAAGGGGGACTGGTTTTTTTCCAACATTGACTCAGAATATGGACAAACCGCAACTCCCTGGATAGACTCTTTGAGCGCATTCTTTCCTGGGTTACAGGTTTTAGGCGGGGACGTTGACGATGCCAAATTCAAGCACGTTATGTTTCTTAAACTTTGGAATACATATGGGGGCATTCCAGAGAGATGGAACTTTCAAATAGCCGAAAAAGAAGGGACTAATGAGGCACAGTTGAAAGATCTGGATGAGAGTGCAAAATCTACGATCGCCCTGGAGTGGTATCCTTTAAGACCCGAATTTATTGAGTCAACGTATTTTCTTTATAGGGCCACCAAGGATCCGTTTTATCTTCATATAGGGTGGAACATCCTACAAAACTTCAAGAAACAATTTCGAACTGAGTGTGGGTTTGCAGGCCTGCAAGATGTGATCACTGGAGAGCCGCAAGACCGTATGGAAACGTTTGTGCTGAGCGAGACTTTAAAATACTTATACTTACTATTTGATGAGAACAATGAGCTTCATTTTGATCGAGGGAACGTTCTTTTTAGTACCGAAGCCCATCCATTTTGGCTAACGGTGGAGATGAAACGAAACTATGAGAGACACCGATTTTTCAACGATAGGCTCTATAAACGACATTTAAAGAATGTCGAGCAGCGGGAACTAAGCGCACAAAGAGGGTCACCGCTGTTTCACATGTTTCGCGGATTGAGCAATTCGATCTTTCCCAAAGATCTTTCGGTAGAGACGAGAGCGAGAAGTACTACAGCGTACCAACCGGACATCGTAAACCGAGTTTGCCCTAATTTAGAGAATCTACAGTGCTCAAAAAACACCATGTCATCGCCAATGTTGACTTCCTTTGACAGGTTATTTGAGGTGAATTGGAGATATGCTGCAACGTTGATTCAACCGTCCCGTCTCCTGGGAAGTACCCCTATGGAATTAACACAACCATTCTACGACAGGTGGTACGATCCTGCACAGAGCAAGTGCCGCGTTAAACCGACTACACTATCATTCGAAATGGCTTTCGATGCGTCTCTCCCCGGAGGACAGACGAAAAATTCGAACGTTACCGCAAATTCACTTAATGTAAACACCCTTGCAGGGTATAGATTGAGGATCGAGGTGTTAACGCCCGGAGCTACTGACATTTACGGAATGGTGCTGGATACAAGGTACTTTACCAATATTTCTCTGAAGAATGTTCATAGCCCTCGATCATGTCTGCAATTCGGTAACAGATCTCCTGCTTCCGTCTATCGCATCACAGCAATCGATGGCACGCCATTGCCTAATGGTTTTAAGGTTAAACTGAATAAGGAACCCTTGTTTTCAAGCAGTTCTGACGTGAGCTCCCTAGGTTACAACTCCCAAAATATTTTACTCCTAGACTGTGTGCCAGTAGTTAATGCCCGATTAGCTGCATGAATTGGCTGCATTGTCCGTTAAATATCTGGAAGAACATAAACGCTGTAATTTGGAACCCTTACACCGCACCAAATTGTTTCTTTCCCGATATTTCTTTTTTTTGCAGATTTTTTTTACATCAATATGAAGGGGTAGTAAGCAGTTCACGAGCGATCTTCATTCAACTGGCACTGTCTGTTTTGGCTTTCGTTAGGTGAATTCGGTACAATTCATCGAGAGATCTGTTGGAAGTTTTACGTTTGTTCTCATCAGATCTGTTGATTTGTGAATTTAACGTTATTGATTGTCATTAGTACATCAAAGGGGTCAATTTCAGGGAAACAAGAAAGAAGGGTAAAGAAGGAGAATAGAGAACAAATTCAAGAGAATTTTAAGATCTATTCACATATTGATAGACTAATACTACTTTAATAAGAATATGATGAATTTTTTCGGTGGCAAGAATCAGCAGGTCTCTGAAAAGCCCAAAACAACTAATGGGTTTTTTCCTAGTTTCACATCACAAACTGCCACACCAACCACGGCATTGAGTGAGAACTCTTATGCTATGGGAACAACAGGTCTTGCTTCTGGAGCACCTGAAAATGCGCTTTCTCAAATGAAGGTGATGAGCAGTCAGACGGAACAGCAATCGTTCAATGAGCCCCAGATGCACTTCAGTCATGTTTTGCAGCAGGGACAGCACCCAGAAGACTCTCAGAAGAGATCTAACTTACCTGCAAACGGTACAGCAAATCAAACAGAAGCATCTTTGATGGAACATGAGCCATCTCACTATAATGTCGCTCGAGGGCAACTAGTGGTAACGATCGTCGAAGCTCGCGATTTACTCACAAGGTCGAACCAGTCTCAGCCATACGTTGTATGTACTTTTGAGAGCTCCGAATTCATTTCGAATGGCCCTGAATCAGTGGACAACAAGCCCTTCGTAAATAACAGTAACAGTGGATGGAGCAGTGTTCTTCCCGTGATCAGCGAGAAGAACAAGAGACCTTTGTATACACGTCAATCGTCTTCACAACTAAACCATTTAAGCTCCTCAAAAAATGGGTCCAACACCAATTGCGCAAACCCTATATGGCATCATCAAACCACATTCGACGTTTTGGGCGCACACTCCGAGCTTGAAATCTCAGTTTACGATGCCGCACATGATGATACGTTTTTAGGGCAAGTCAGACTGCGTCCCAACACAAACTCAACATCAGCAGCTACCCACAACCAATGGTATAGCCTACAAAGTAGGGTGGTGGGAGAAAGCGTCACAGGTGATATTCTTGTGAAGTGGGAGTACGCCGCCACCCAGAAAAGGCAGTATGGTCCTCAAGATTTCGAAGTTCTGAGATTATTAGGTAAGGGAACCTTTGGACAGGTCTACCAGGTTAAGAAGAAAGATTCGAAGAGAATTTATGCTATGAAAGTTCTGTCCAAGAAAGTGATAGTTAAGAAAAATGAAATTGCTCATACAATTGGTGAAAGAAATATTCTAGTTCGCACCGCCTCAAAATCGTGTCCTTTTATTGTAGGGTTAAAGTTTTCCTTTCAAACTCCCACGGATTTATATCTGGTAACTGATTTTATGAGTGGTGGTGAACTTTTCTGGCATTTACAAAAGGAGGGAAGATTTGCTGAGGATCGTGCGAAATTCTATATCGCTGAGCTAGTTTTAGCACTTGAATATTTGCATGATAATGACATTGTTTATAGAGACCTGAAACCTGAGAATATCCTTTTAGATGCAAACGGAAATATTGCCTTATGCGACTTTGGCCTATCGAAAGCAGAACTCAAGGATCGTACCAATACGTTTTGTGGAACGACAGAATACCTAGCACCAGAGCTCTTATTGGATGAAAGTGGGTACACAAAGATGGTTGATTTTTGGTCTCTAGGTGTTCTTATTTTTGAGATGTGTTGTGGGTGGTCACCTTTTTTTGCCGAGGACAATCAAAAAATGTATCAGAAAATAGCCTTCGGTAAAGTGAAGTTCCCACGCGATGTTTTATCTCCTGAGGGTCGGTCTTTTGTCAAAGGACTGCTCAACAGGAACCCAAGACATCGTTTGGGTGCTGTCGATGACGGTAGAGAATTGAGAGCACATCCTTTCTTCGCTGATATTGACTGGGAGGCGTTAAGGCAGAAAAAGATACCACCTCCCTTCAAGCCTCATCTAGTTTCTGAAACGGATACGTCTAATTTTGATCCTGAGTTCACCCAAACTTCGACCTCGTATATGAACAAGCAACCAATTGCAGCTACTCCGCTTTCTCCGGCTATGCAAGCTAAGTTTGCAGGTTTCACTTTCGTGGATGAATCTGCGATCGAAGAGCATTACAATACAAACTATAACAATAGAAAGTTCCTGCAAAACTCGTACTTTATGGAACCTGGCTCTTTCATACCTGGTAACCCCAATCTTCCTCCTGACGAGGATGTTATTGATGATGAAGATGACAATGATATGAGCCAGGGTAAATCAGCGATGGCAGACGACCCTGTCGATTACGAAAATGATCACCATATGGATGACGAGTTTGTTAGTGGTCGTTTTGAGATATAAACAAAAAAAGGAGAATCTCAATGATACTTCGTATTGTGTATTTGTAAATTATCTAAGTTAACTGATTTTAGAATCACTGTTATATAATCCAATAATCCAATAGGGCGCATCAAGTTGCCATGGAGATCATAAGCGCGCCGGAATTTTTTTTTTGGTCGTTTACGAGAGTCCGAACTAGGGTCTTCGTCGCGAGTTCTCATCGCAGTTATGAGAATAAAACTCTTAACAGATTCAAGAATTTCGCCTATGGGAAAATCCAGCTAATCTACTACCAGAAATTTCCTGATGCTTCTAAAAAATCACTTTGAAGGCAACTTTTCTCATTTTTTAGCATCAAATGTGAATAAAAGCACGATATGTCACTTAGGTAATTGTGAATAGGATACAATAAACCATAACCTAGAGAAGATGATCCAGTGATTGTATCATGAGACGAAATAATGAAGTGAAAGCGATCAATAATATTGGCGGCAAAATGGTTTTATGCGAATGTCATGATAGCTACAGTCACGTGACTCTTAAATAAAGTGTAGAACATTTTGAAAGGTCTAGACCATTTTAATGAAGTGGGATGTTATCACTTGGAACGTTAATCATAAAAGCCTCAGAGATAATTTAAGTTTCGCCAACATTGAATAAAAGTGTCAAGGGAATAATACAACGGAAGCGAAGTGTAACTCCCAAGGTGTCTCTAGACTCTAATCACGAGCTCAGACTCTGAAATTTTTACGCACAAGGTATTTTCAAGCCTTGGCTCTTTTTTAGGCATAAGGTTGTCTTTAGGGAAGACGTCCTTTTCAAGGTTTAATACCACAGCATGGCAGAAGATATATCAAACAACTTCTCGAATACGAAGACTAGCCAAAAGACAGGCTCGAATGATTTCGTTAGGAAACTCTTCAAAATATTAGAAGCGGGCGAATACACGAATATAATATGCTGGACGGAAAATGGGGATAGTTTCGTCGTCCTAGACACCAATGAATTCACAACAAAAATTCTTCCTAGACACTTCAAGCACTCTAACTTCGCTAGTTTCGTGAGGCAGCTTAACAAGTATGACTTCCATAAAGTCAAGAGGACGTCTGAAGAGAAACAAAATTCACAGTATGGGGAGCATAGCTGGGAATTTAAGCACCCATTTTTCAGAATTCATGATGAGCAGGCTTTGGACAGTATTAAGAGAAAAACTGCAGTTCAAAAGAAAATAGTGCTTGACGAAAATACTGTCCTAGTCAAACAGAGCGCAGATGGCAGTGCTATAGAGCCTGATTCGGCGACCAGTCTAATTCTCAACAACACAGTAAGCAAAAGTAAGTTCACTCAGCTGAAAAGGAAGGTAGAAACCTTGGAACAAGAATTACAACAAATTAAAAACGAAAACTACAACATGAAACTTGGTTACCAGAAAATGCAATCAAAGTACAATACTGTTTTAGAAAGCTTTCTTACATCGAAGGCCTTAAATGATTCGCTGGTCAATAACTTCAATATTTTGAGTACAAGTCTTTCTCAACAAGGTCTTGAATTACCGCAGGGTTTGAATTTCAATCTTGCATCTAGCACAAACGCGCAATCACCACGCAAAACACAGTCACCAGAGTTTAGCTCTGTTGTGCCAACTCAAATAACGCTTCAAAAACCGAATTCAAACGTGGATTCGGGACCCTCATCCACTGCATCAAATGACATCATTGAGCCCCCTGTTCTAAGGCCGGGTTTTCACGTTTTACTTGTAGAGGATGATGCGGTGTGCATACAATTATGTTCCAAATTCTTGATGAAATATGGGTGCTCAGTTGAGGTTGTGACTGATGGTTTATCTGCAATCTCCACCCTTGAAAAGTTTCGCTACGACCTAGTCTTGATGGATATTGTCATGCCAAATTTAGATGGTGCTACCGCCACTTCCATAGTGAGAAGCTTTGACAACCAAACACCTATCATAGCTATGACTGGTAACATTGAAGATCAGGATCTGGTTACTTATCTACAACATGGTATGAATGACATCTTAGCGAAGCCTTTTACCAAAGATGACCTGCATTCAATGTTAATAAGGTACCTAAGGAATAGGATTCCACTTTCAGAGCAGCGCTCGAACACGGCATCAAAAGACGACCAAACGCCTTTAGCTGAAGAAAATGGCTCAGCGTCATTAATCAGTGAGGAACCTCCTTTGAAGAAACAACTAATATGAAAGTTTCAGGATAATTAATGCTGATGATCTTATAGAGCGTGGAATTTCACCCATGAATGTCAGGAAGGGTTATATAAGAACTTTTTTTTTCGATATACGGTTACAATAGATGAAATCAGTAATTTATTCTTCAACTGCAGCCATAACTTTATCATCAAATCGGACAGATTTTCTTCTCGAAGTAACACCTATGTTATTAGGAATTTCCAAGTCAAATTCCTGGCCGTTTTTTAAAAGTTCAGACAGATCGGGCCTAGCTGCTTTTAAAGAGGATTTTCTACGCTGCGTATTCACGCAACTGCTAGGTATGGTCAAATGTACTGATGGTCCTGAGACCTTTCTCTTCTCCAGATCATTAATGCATCGATTACAATCGCACAAGAAGCCCCAATTAACGCGTAGCTCTCTTCTTCTCAACATAACTCCATGCAGAGGATTTACGTAAGTAGTTAGAAGTTCTTGTCCTGCGTCAATACTCTTCCTTGCGAATACCTTCAAACCCATTTTGCTGTCTATCTCGTAACGAACATTAGGTTCACAATTGTGGTTCAGATGTGAATATATCGTATAAAGCTGGCCTGACAGCTGATTTATATTGAACTTTCCGATATACGTCAAGAATGTATCAAGATCGATGCCTTCCGACTCTACAGTTGGGAAAGCTCCACAAAAAAGATCGAAGCATCTCTCCCATGTCGATCTGCTTTCAACTAGAGGGGAGCCATTGGAAGCATCAAAAGTTCCTCCTATATTGCTGGAATCAGCTGCCTTTATTCGTAGCTTCTGGCTAACCTGAGCTAATGACTTGAATCGACTCCAAATTCGCTGCCCGTCACCTCTTTCAACTAGCACTCTAGCGTATATTAGCCCCACGGAATATGCAGAAGTAATCACTTGTTCTTTGCAGAAGGCCTCAAATTTCAACCAACCGCCGCCATCAATTTTCTTATTCTTTGACATGGGATGCTTTAGATATGGATGAGTAGTATCAATTTTTTTGCATGACTTAGAACACCACACTGCGGAGCAGTTTTGGCAGTCTAAACCGTTCATAATCGTGAAGTGAGAGCTCTGGGTTAGCGAAAGCCCACATAGAGAACAGGATCTTCCTTTCTCTGCAAGAGCCGTTTTATCTAAAGGCGGTATGGGAGTCAAAGGATCATGTTCAGAGAAGATTAGTTCGCCTTGTTTGAGATGGACTTTGGCATATAATGATTTGCCTCTGGAACCGTAACGCACTTCGCCTTTTTTTAACACCTTATCAGGAAGATCGGGCGTTTCTAGCGAAGTCACTTGATCCGCGTACGTGAATAGTTGCGAAGAATCTGTACTATACAAGTTGTGATTTGCCAAAATTGTTTTGAAGCGCTCTTCGGGAAGGGCCCACTGTTGATTTCTAGCTTTAATTTTAGCATAAAGCTTGGAAATATCCAATTCTTCGCTGGATGGCTCCTGTTTCCATAAGAGAACGACATCATCGCACACTTCCTTTTCATCCGGTGTTACACTATCCTCTGCTGCAAATATTGATTTCCTATCGGTGTCATTAAGGAGTAAATGTTCAAGTTTGAGAGGCATTTCTCCCTTGTTCTAGCAGGAACCAAGTCAGCTGCAAGAACAAAATTTAGAAAATAGATCCTTTATTCCCACCTAACTGTGACAAAGCTAAAATGCTAAAGACGGTCGTACAAAGGATACCTGTGAGAGCCTACACAACTGCAGGGAAGCAGTTTGTGATCCGACCAAGGTCTCAAACTAATAAGTGGGTAAAATTTGCGACTTTTGGAGCAAGTTTTGGTTTAGGCTGGTTTCTAACTCAGCATATGACCTTTGCAGACATAGTGGCTACATGGAGGTACGATAAGGTTCCAGAGAATGACGAAGGATTAGAAAAGTATAAAGCGCAACTAAGTGGCAGATTGGAGAGAATGTCCGTTGTGAAACAGTTAAAACAGTGTGGGTATTCTGAAGTATTTCCACCACATTACAATCAGAATACATTGATTAATAAGTCATTGAGTGTACCCGGAGGAATTACAATCCCCCCTAAGTTTTATTATAATCCAAAATCAAAGGAAACAGTAGGAATATATCATTTGGGAATGAAATTGACGGGTTACCCCTTCTTAGTACATGGTGGAATTCTTGCCACTGTGATGGAAGATTTGATGCGAGAATCTGTAAAGTTTGCTAAAAATGCTACTGCAGAGAAAACTAAGGATATTTCATTATCTTACAAGTTCCCAACTTTGGCAAACCAATTCGTAGTTGTTCGAATTACAAATGTTGAAGAGTCTGGCAAGAACGTTGAATTGCAAGCAGAAATAATGGACCAAGGCGGCAATCGTACTCTAGTTAAGGGACGCGGTAGTTTCTCTATAAACAGTAAATAGTCGAACTTAATTTATTCATGACTTCAGCTTCGTTTTGATCCATTTTGAAACCAGTGTACTGATCCATCTCCGCATACAATGCAGTCCATGTGGTGATCGTGCGTTTCCAATGGTATGTCATCCACAATCTGCTCGTTCAGAGCAAGACCTATTAGTATTGGCTTCCGTCCATTATGGTGAAAAGTACGCTGAATATAGTCATCATAAAACCCGGCCCCGTGGCCCATACGGGCTCCATTCTTCAGGCAGAATGCGACTCCCGGCACCAGAAGAATATCTAGATGAGGTGGGAGCGGATGTGGTTCCTCGGGTGCTGGTTCCTTTAGCTGATACTTGCCTGAAGGATGTAGTGCAGTTATTTGGCTGAAGGAGTTCATACGGTGGAACGTCAGATGCGCGTGCGAGTTGATGCCAGGTCTGAGTACCACGTGCTTGCTCTGGGAAGTGTTGGTGCATCTCGGTAAATATACTTGAGTGTTATGTTCGATCAAAAACTGCATTATTGGCATCGTTTTGACTTCAGCATTTTCCATATTCATGAAACAACCAACATTGGCATTACCGGCGAGTAAGGGCTTAAGCGAGTGTAAAATGTTTGCTGATTGAATCTCTAGTTCCTTCTGCGGGATATCACGCAGTATGGACTTCAATTGTGATCTCAAAGCTCGCTTACTTAGTTTATTCATCGTTTTTATTGGAAAGAGGTTTTTTTAGAGTAAGTTCAAAAGATACTACACATAAACACAACTTCGGTAAAGTCTAACCAAATTTACGATCTCGAGAAACGAGGCCTCACGTTGGTTGATTCGTGAGCAAAACGGTTGAATGTGAGTTGAGGAGGTAATGTAGATTTCGAACGGTGAGTTATATTCATTACAATCACGACAGCGGAAACTTCGTAGGTTCCAATAGCGGATGTTTTTATTGTACAAGCCAAACTTGTTCGTACACTTGGTTATTGCAACATAAACCAGCAAGTGTTCCCAGTGTTGACTTTACCACTGTTGCGAACACTCGATTATGATGACAAGCGTCCCTACGAACGTACCCTGATTACTTATCTGGAGCCCACAATAAACGCATAGCAGGATCAAGATGACTTTTAGTAGAAAAACAAGAATAGTATCACGGTCATCTCGTTGAAGAGCAGGGGCGTGCTAGCTAATAAACGGAGATGCCCGCTCGTATCTCACAAACGATAAGAGGAGCCCTTTAAATCCACTTTAATAGCATATATACATCATGCTCTCGCTGCTTTCCAATTGGAAAAGATTCAAAAATGCGCGCCGGAGTCAACTTTATGGTTCCAAGACATGCGTGATGATTCGTGACAATTGCATCCTCATTCGAGGTGTCTACGAAATACTAAAGATTATTGATTCGGCACCAAACACCTACTCCCACAACCCATCATGTAATGTGAGTTGTGTGATTCTTTTTCTTGCATCCAATTAAAGTAGGACTCGAATATTTGTCACACTCCTAGGTGATAAAAAATCATAAATGAGCTTAAAATGAAAGTCTACGTGTTTGATTGGACTAAAACAATGCCTCGAAGTAATCTGCTAATGACTAAATAACATGACTGAGAAATAGTCACGTTATCGTCGAATAAGGTTCTTTTTATGACTGATGCCTTTTTTTTGCCTTCGCTGTGAGTAATACCGGAATCAGTGCCGTTACCGGGCTTCGTGATCGCGAAAAGTTTTACCTGCAGCAGCCGAGAATATAAAAAGACACACAGAAGCCGGTCGGACACCAACGGCAGATCATCAGTATCTCGGTAATCACTTTAAACAGAGGTAAACTATAAATATGATAAGGCAGTCTCTAAGGTCTACTGCATCTCGCTTCTTCAATACGTCGGCGATCAGAACGATGTCTGCTCCATTGGATGCGTCCAAGCTGAAAATCGTAAAGAGTTCAACACCTTCTACTCCAAAGCCAAATGACCAACTAGTGTTTGGTAAAACTTTCACCGACCATATGCTAACTGTGGAGTGGACCAAAGAAAACGGATGGGGTGTTCCAGAAATTAAGCCATACGGAAACCTGTCTCTAGATCCATCTGCATGCGTGTTCCACTATGCTTTCGAGCTTTTCGAGGGTTTGAAGGCTTACAGGAGCCCAGACAACAAGATTACAATGTTCCGTCCAGACAAAAACATGGAGAGAATGAACAAGTCTGCTGCTAGAATCTGTCTCCCTACATTCGATTCCGAAGAGCTCATCAAACTGATGGGTAAATTGATTGAACAAGACAAGCACTTGGTCCCAGAAGGCCAGGGTTACTCTCTATATGTCAGACCAACCATGATCGGTACTACACCAGCCTTGGGTGTCAGCACTCCAGACAGGGCTATGATTTTCGTCATCACATCCCCAGTCGGGCCATACTACAAGACAGGATTCAAGGCCGTCAGATTGGAGGCTACCGACTACGCCACCAGAGCTTGGCCAGGTGGTGTCGGTGACAAGAAGTTGGGTGCTAACTACGCCCCTTGCATCCTTCCCCAACTACAAGCTGCTGAGAGAGGCTATCAACAAAACCTATGGTTGTTCGGTCCAGAGAAGAATATTACCGAAGTCGGTACTATGAATGTATTCTTTGTCTTCAAGGACAACGCCACTGGTAAGAAGGAGTTAGTCACTGCCCCATTGGACGGTACTATCTTGGAGGGTGTCACGAGAGATTCTGTCTTGACTTTGGCCAGAGAAAAGTTGGATCCAAAGGAATGGACAATCTCCGAGCGTTACTACAGTATCAACGAGGTCGCCGACAGAGCTGAAAAGGGTGAGTTAGTCGAAGCCTTTGGTAGTGGTACCGCTGCTGTCGTTTCTCCTATCAAGGAAATCGGATGGAAAGGAAAGGACATCCACGTTCCCCTACAACCAGGCAAGCAAACCGGTCCTTTGACTGAGAATGTCGCTCAATGGATCGCTAACATCCAATACGGTAAGGAAAAGCACGGTAACTGGTCCCGTGTTGTTGCTGATTTGGCTTGAACAACTCATTAGTTAAACTTTATAAATTATGTTATAGAGAAATACGCATTCAATCTCTTCATGTCAGGACCCTTGGATGGATTCAAACCTTACAACATCTAAGCAACACCTGATAACGTTGAACCCTTCTTACAATTGGTGTGGTCAACGACAAGAGAAAAAGAAAAGTAATAGTAAGCCATTAAATCCACTTTCGTTTACTAATACGTGTCTAATAGATCGTGACAATCGGTAGGGTCGGCATGTTGGGTGTTGCATTTAGCATAATCCGAGCATTGATAACGGCGCGCAATAACCTGGGAAAAAAAGTGCAACTCTCATGCATTTTCTCGTTTCGTTACTCGAAGTTCGATCTCGGGAAGCAGATGTATTGGTCATGACAGTTAAAGGTAAAAGATCCAGAGGAGGATGCAAAAATTGTAAGAAATCTAAAGTTAAGTGCGATGAAAAGAGACCAAGGTGCGGTAACTGTGTGAAAAAAGGTTTGGCGGAATGTGATTACACCATTATTTTACAATGGGGAGGAAGACCTTATAAGAACAAGAATCGAGTTGTAAAGAAGCCACCTAATACTATTGTTGTGGATGGCGTGCTTACCGTAAAAAACATGACTAAACTTGAGGCACCAAATGAGAGGAAAAATTCGAGCGTCAGTCAATCGCATATTCCACTTTCCGTTTCGTTCAAATCTCTCGAGGAACCGTTTCCCGAAAGTGAGATAGAAGGCTTCGTTAACCATGAAATGCTTACACATGTTGACGATACCCTTTCTGTTAATGATATTAATGTGGAGCTTTTCGGCGATCACAATCCAATTGACCTCAAGTCCCTCCAATTATCAATGCCATTACCCGACATTTTGGCAAATTCCGCATACTTTTCTGAAGTATTTAACTTTTACGTCACAGAAACTTCTCACCTGTTTGTGCCTGCTCCTCACCACGTTTATGATAAGAATCCGTTCCACACTATCTTACCACAGATGGCTCTTCAAAGCTCAACCTTGATGAATCTTATATTGGCATTCGGTGCCAACCATAGAAATAAAATGATTACGTTTCAGGACGCAGAAAATGTCGTAGGGCTAGATGAAACTGTTTCTACTGTCTCTTCGGATGGTCATTTTGCAAATGAACTCTTGACACAAACATTCAGCGAGTTGCTGAAGAAGCTTATGGACACGGAAGAGCGGCATAGCGATTTTACTTTGGCAACCATTCTTATGCTAGCAGGGTTTGACATCTTTTTCAGTGATACACGACACAAATGGAGGGCTCATATATACGGCGCGCGCAAAATTATAATGAAGAGATTCAAAAATAGCTCAAACGGTCTCCTTCGAGTATCTTATAGCAACGATGACAGCGATCCTGAATACTTTCTGTGTCGGTGGTTTTCCTACGTCAACATTATAGCTTCACTTTCGTCTACAAATCCTGCTTTGTCGACTGAAAAGCTGAACTCCTTGCAATACGACTTTTCCGCAGTTTACAACACTAACTTAATTCACGATTTGCGAGTCAGATTGAAAGACATTGAATACTTCACAGGGATGGAGATCAGACTGTTATCGTTATTGGCGGACGTTTCTTCGATAATTAATGCAAGAGATGCTCTTGATACGGATCACATTCCTCATAACTTGATTGTCAAGGCATTGGAGCTTGATCATGAGATTACTAGTTATTTGGATCAGAGTGAAAGGGAAAGGGACCAAATATATGATTATTACTTTAAGAACAAAACAGATCGCACAACGAGGATTCATTATCAAGCATATGCCATTCTCCGTGCTACGAACCTCATTTTTGGGCTAACCGGAGTACTACAACTCAAACGGAGAGTCCTAGGCGTACCCCAGAATAGTAAGATAGTGATGGACTTAATCTTGAAAATAACAAACTTAATCCAACACAGAATTCCGTTTGACTCTTCAGCCGAATCATGCATCATTTTTTGCTTGTTTTGCTGTGGTTGTGAAATAATGGATGACTCTCTGCTACCATGTAGGGACGTTTATATGGATCATATTGTCACCCTCAACCGGAGAGGAATGACGAGCGCCCTACAGGCCAAAAATATAATGGAGGAGTGCTGGGCCAAAAGGAAACTTTGGTGGGATGTACTACGGGAGAAAAACCTGGATATAACATTTGCAATTTAAATATTCTTGAAATGACTTTTAACATTCTTATGATTAACAAAGTAGTTATTGAAAGCGCGTGCTTGATTGCCTCTTTTAATCAAGAAGGTTGGCTGCGTGGTCGTGCCAAAAAATAACAAGTCGTAGACTTTAGCTTCAAAATAAATAGAGGATTACTGAAGCCTAACAGGTTTCTTTCGCAGCCCTTGGCTGCAAATTCGCTGGTAAGAATTGGTGATTATCTTTCTATGAACACTCTGGTAAAGTGCAACCTCGTTAACAGAGCAGCCACTTGCAGAACGCTAAATGAACATGCCAAGAACAACTGCACCTGGCTCTAGAATCCAGTTAGAGGGAGCAAATGCCTACTCTTCTACGTCAGGTGAGGTTTATAAAAAAAAACTACTACTACTACTTTTTGGCTCCTCTTAGGTTTTTTCTCTTACAAATAAAGATATCAACTTTAGCCAAGTGCTGGAGTTTCAAATACGCCTTCTCTTGGCGTTGAGCTCATAACCTTTCAAAATGCAACCTCGAACTCAAAAAGCAATTCCGTTCAAGGGTATTTTGAAGAATCATACGTTAATACACAGGGCCAAACATGAAAGTGATATTACAATGCCAATTTCGGTAACAGACACATGTGGTCGAATTACAAGCATGATTGGCTGCAGGTACGCAGGGTTCACATTACTTTTGGTGCAAATGAAAAGCTTCTCAATCAAATGAGGACACGAAGGCTTTAAAGAATCAAGCACGTGTGGCAGTTTGTGCACCATATATGCCTACCCCACCCGCATTCTTGTTATGCATTTTCTAAAGGAATTCTTAGAGCTCCGTGAGGGCTTACTGTATGTTATGTGTCGCAAACTCTTTTTGCAGCCAAAACTTCTATCAAAAATCTGCAAAGTCCGTGCCTATTCCACGTGGGGCTGTAGTTCAGCAAGCGAACCAGAGAACAAAGAATTACCATGGGAGTAAAAACGTGTTACGCTGAGCCTTAGGATTGTTAGTAGCTTTCTGAAAGAGCTCTAGGTCAGTATTAGGGTCTATATTTGTCGGCAGGCATTTCAAACCACGCACGTGCAAACATCGGAATCCCATGCCAAGGCCAGATATATAAATGATTCAGTCCGCAGAGCTGAGATAGAATATCATGATAATCTCCAGTATTCAGCATTAGAGTATTTCATCTGGTAATATGGCTGGAAAAATTATCGAATATGACGCTGAAGCAAGAAAACAGCGTTTGTATGAACCAAAGAAAAGAACGTTCATTCATGTTTTGACCATCATTGCGTCCGGTTTCGCCTTGATTTCGGATGGATACCAAAACAATGTGATGTCCATGTTGAATAAAGTATTCCCAGTTCTTTACGGGAGTGAAAACTATCCCTCCACGCTTTCTACTCGTGTTTCTAATGCGTCTCTGGTTGGTACGATTATCGGTCAAGTTATCATTGGATTTGCATGTGACTACATGGGACGGAAATGGTCTATTTTAACTGCAACACTACTTTTGGTTATTGGTAGCGCTTTGTGTGCTGCTTCTCACGGTAAGAGCATCGAAGGAATGTTCTGGATGTTGACAGTAATGAGAGGTATGGTGGGTGTTGGTATCGGAGCAGAGTATCCCTCTGCCTCTGTTAGCGCTAATGAAGCTGCCAACGAATATAGTGAAAAACGCCGTGGTGGTTTGATGGTATTAGTCACTAATCTACCATTATCTCTAGGTGGCCCCTTTGCATCAATTGTTTTTCTGATTGTCTATTCTATTTGTGGTCCACATCGCCTTGAGGGCTTGTGGAGAGCTTTGTTTGCGCTCGGTTGCTTCTGGCCCCTTTCTATTTTCTACTTTAGATGGAAGATGGCTACTAGTGTACTGTACAAGAAGTCGAGGTTTACAAGTAGGGTTCCCCTATGGCTGATAATCAAGTTCAACTGGGTCAGACTACTAGGAACATGTGGCGCATGGTTTATGTTTGATTTTGTAACCTTTCCAAATGGTATTTTCAGTGCAACCATCATATCCTCTGTTATTGGAAATACATCTGATTTGAAAAAGATATGTGAATGGAACTTGCTATTGGGTATTATTGCTGTCCCTGGTGTTTTCCTTGGCGCTTATCTGTGTGACAAAATCGGTAGAAAATATACATTGATGTTTGGTTTCAGTGGTTATTTAATCTTTGGCCTAGTCATTGGTTGCGCGTATGATCAACTGAAGGGCATTACAGCACTATTTATCGTCTTTTATGGTTTGATGAACAGTTTATCCAACGCAGGGCCTGGTGATATGATGGGTGTTACTTCCAGTGAATCATTCCCCACAGCGGTCAGAGGTACTTTATATGGGTTGAGCGCTGCTGTAGGAAAAGTTGGCGCTGTGGCTGGTACACAATCATTTCAACCAATCAGAGATCATCTGGGACCGCGTTACACTTTTATCATCGCTGCCGTGTGTGGTATTGTAGGTATCTTATTTACGTGGTTTTGCATTCCACACTGCAAGGAAACTGATTTGATGGAACTCGACATAAAGTTTCACAACTACTTAGTGGAAAACGGATGGCAAGGAACTATGGGATTCGATGAGGACATTGATGAGGAAGGAACTGTCGTGGAAGGAAGCGATTCAGACCTACTCGAAGTCAATAATTCAGATGAAAAGAACAAGGATGCTACTCTAACTACTGTAGAAGTTCGTCCTTAAGCTCGGTTCCTATTGTATCTAAGTTTTTTACGCTTTTAATAGACTCACATAAAAATGGCTTTTTTAATATTAGTCTCACTAAAACTTGTTTCGCAATGCGAAAATGACTGTGTCTTTTAGATGATACCTTACTTCTCATCTTGTTGAATTAATGTCTGGTAAACAATCAAGCTTGGTTTGTTTAAAACACCGCCGTAGAGTTTCAGGTAACGAATAGTCGAAAAATGCTCGAACATAATATTTCAGGTTCAGGTTATAAGGTCTTACAAGTTCATTCTTGCTACTTTATTCAATCTGTTTATGAGAAACCATGGTGGTGAAGCAAATTGGAGGACCTAATTAATACAACAGGTTCCAAACGCCAAGCACTTGGCTTGGGATAGAGGGCTGATACGATGATTGAAAATAATGCCACTATAGGAAAAATAATTATCATGTGTCAATGTTAATCCAACTTTCAAATCTTTCCATATTCTTCCTACGCAGAAAGAAGTATGGTAGAAAGACGCCGATTTCAATTAGTAGCGTTGTGTAAACCAAATTATGCTTGCTGTCCCTTGCAAATGATGATCAACTGCGATTATTAAGAATGCACTACTCATGGAATCCTTTTTGTAACTATAATTCGCAGTACCCAAGCGAAGAATTAAACTGATTTAGCCCCAACTTATTGCACTTCTCCAAATCATCCGAGATAGTTCTGAATCCCTTGAGAATGAAACCATTTAATTGTATTGTCTTAATCGAATGTTGTAAATTAAACCTGCATGCGTAACGTATAGGTCGTTTTATTGGTTAAAAGAAGTTCAGTATTGCTAACTTCTTATGGTCGTATTTCTACCCAAAGTCACTTGCTTCTACTTTAATATCTGTATTTACCTTGTTATTCTTCGTGAAACATAGCAATCGGACCCATATTTCTGTTGCCTCATACTACTGCTACGGTTTGTGGTCGCATTTATGCGGTAGAAAGAAAGACGCAAATTGTCTCTGGTTCTTATGGAGAAACAACACGAAGTAGTGAATTCTTGAAGGGCGCTACGTTCCTGCTCTGCTCAATCACTTACTATCGTGGCCTTGGATATTCTTTTTTATGTCCGTCGTCTGCCTGCTTTGGTTATGCCGGAGTTGCTAGCTGTATACCAGGCGTCAAACATCAATAATTATTGATGTTTGAAACCGTGATTCTATCACCTGAGTTATTAGTCATGTTATTTTTGCTTTTTCTCGTAAACAAGGGACTATATTCAACAGCAGTTTACGCAGTATCTCAGAAGGTAATAACAAATTTAACGCAGCCCACTCTTAATCCATGCCTTTATAAGTGTTCTTTGTGCACCAAGTGGCACTTTATTGGTCTTCGAATATGTCATAAGCCTATTGAAGCTTATCACAATACAACTGTAGTATTTGCAAATGCAAGTGTCATGCCTTCATAGCAATTGCCTCAGCTTATTAGCTTCAGACATTTTTGTGAATAATCATCACCATGGAGAATGAATTTTCCTTTTCAAGCAGCGAAGACATAATTGAGCGATACGACGCTTTTCGGTTACCAAGAGCTTTGCATAGTCACGATAAAGCACTGCGGGTCATTTTTTTCCCAATTGATCGATCGAGTCACAAGTAAAAACCTGATGGAGGCAAGTTCTTGGAAAATATAGATATGGTTCTTGGATCAATCGATTCCACCTAATCAGTCCCGGCGTTTTGTATTCTCTAAATTGGTAGCTGAAGCTTCACACTTGAAAAACTGGCCAGAATTGTAAATGTGGCTCAGAAAACCCTCAAACTCCTAACGATGGCTAAGAAACTATCTTTTGTATAAATACTCTAATCAAGGTGATTGCTATTATCTCATTAAACGTAAACTTGTATAGGTAAAAATTTAACACCTCTTGGTAATGGTAAATCATGAAAACACGCCCAATCGAAAGCAGCTGGATTAGATTAATCTCACTTCTCATCACTAATTTGAACATGTCCTTATATCTTGGCGCTATTACTACTTGAGGTCCTTTCATCCAGCTCTACTTCTGGGGAATCCATATTTGATTGCTCGCCCATTTCCGCATGAAGTAGTTTTTGTATTCTGTGCTCAATGTAGCCATTGTCGGGGTAGTTGACAGGTGATTCACAGCCGGTAAAAATAAATAGGTCATAAACAAGAGCACCTGCAATTCCACCTGCAATTGGACCACCCCACGCACCCCAAGTCCACCACCAATGTGTGAGGTGAAATGCATGCGGTCCGTATCCTATCATGGAGGCGAAAATACGTGGACCAAGATCTCTGGCGGGGTTGATCGTGAAACTGGTTTGGTAGCCAAGTGCCATACCAATTGCAGCGACCAAAAATCCAACGATCAAGGCCGTCATCCCATTTGCTGGTGGGGCATTAGTGTCATCCAACAGTGCCATCAAGCACCCTACCAGCATTGCAGCACCTATGAATTCATCAAAGAATGCATTCCGCCATGTCACATATGATTTGGGATTTGTGAAGAGGCAGGCCCCTGTTGCTGCGGTTCTAATAGACGCACCTCCTTCAAACTCTGTGATTGAACTCCAGAAGTATCCATATGCCATGGCACCCCCGAAATAAGCACCCACTATTTGAGCAAATATGTATATTGGTACCTTTTTCCAAGGAAATTTGCGAAATATAGCCATGGAGATTGTCACTGCAGGATTTATATGGCCACCACTAATTCCACCGGCAACATAGACACCAAGCATGCATCCAAACCCCCACGCGAATGACAGAGATTCATAGGAACCTCCAGCTCCATTGGTTACTGTTGCTTGAAGATTCCCCCCAACACCAAATATAACTAAAACAAGAGTTCCTAAAAATTCTGCAAAAGGCTCTCGTAGAAGATACCTCACTTTCGCCCAGTAGTTTGTGAAAGCCATTTCCTCAGACTCGTCATCCGGTAAAATAACACTTCCACCGCCGTCTTTACCACTCTCTTCTAGATGAGATGTATCATTGAGTTCTTCTTTCAGTAGATCATTATCAGTCCGCACAGGGGTCCTTCCGTTTTGACGTCTCATATTTTTTGGTTTTTCATCATCTGCTGTTGATGACGTATAACTCTCATCGCCCAAAGTAAATTTAGCACCGTGGGAAGAAGGTGGTATACCTTTTTGCCCACGTTCAGCCCCGCTTTGTCCCGTTTCTCCGTTCCGTTCCAAACCCTGCTTCAGAGGTTGAGATTGTGAGTAGTTCCTAGGCAATTGAGACTCGATGTCATTGGGGCGTGTATTCGAGGTTGATAATCTCATCAAACGTTTCCAATCATTCAAAGAGGTCATTGAACCTGCCCTAGATACATCTCGTGATCCAGATCTTGAAGATGCTCTCGATCTAGCTTCCGCATTTTTTTGAATCATTTTTTCGGCTAAACTCTGGTTGAGAACATGTGGTAGCGGTTGATTTAAACTCCACACTGGTCTGCTTTTAGCATTGGTCATTTGAGGATTCAAATGTCGATACAAGGGATCAACGTAGTTACTGCTCCGGCCCAAGCTACCTAAAGCGCTTGCTAGATAATCATCTCTCAAGCGAGCTTGCTCAAAATTTGTGAAGTTATTTAAAGACTTCAGATTTGGTGAGGAATATGCAAACCCAACCGGAGGAGGGTTGTATCTTGGACGCAAGCCTTCTTCTGATGTTTTCTTCAAAGGCGTTAGAGGACTGAGGCCAGATAGAGCACCGTTGGGATTACGCTTTGGTATTGAACTTGGTTCTTCGTATTGCCTGTGCTCATGTTGCTCCAACGAGACATCTTTCTTCATTCCTAAATTTTTATTGGAGTCTATCTCATTTGAATCCTTGACATTTCCGTGCCATTTTACGCGATTGCCGCGGGTTTTGTTAGTTGTGGTCTTCGACTTTGTTCCTGATAAATTGGCATCACCGACTGATGAGCGAGAACTTTGAGACGATGAAGAGGATGACGACGACGACAACGACGAAGTTGCGTGGAATTCGTTATTCATCGATGCTGTAATGCTTTCCTGACATCTCCGAAGAAAAATTCATGTGGGGTTGCCAAGTTTTAAATATCAATGTGAGCTGCAAGCAGGAAATGGACTTAAAGGTATATAGCAAAAGCGGAATAGATTCTCACAATGAGTGCAAGGCACGCATTGCTCGAGATTGCCCCTTAACGTTCATTTTTAAGTTAAGGACAAGGGTATATCTTAAACGGAGCCGGGGAAGTCCGCTCCCCGGAAAAAATTGTTGGCGCGGGAAATTTATCCGGTTAGTTCGACTTTGATAACAGAGCATCTTAAAAGGTGCATGCCAGTATAATTCACTAAATACCCTTGTCAACAAGTCTTGTTGCATGTAGGTAGGTGGTGAAGTCATCAAGAATTAACAGTTCAATGCTTAAGTCCGTGGAAAATCTTCGAAAATGGGGTGAGTGGAAATATAAATTGAACTAATACGAACATCGTAGCATCGTGTCTTCGTGTATAAATGAGTGGCCAGTATTTGCTCCTTGAGATAGATGAAGAACTGAAATTCAAGCGTTGATATCCCAAGAAAAATTCGCCATGTCACACAAACAGTTCAAATCAGATGGAAACATCGTTGCTCCATATTTACTGGGCCTTGCACGTAGCAATCCTGGTTTGACAGTAATTGAGCATGACCGTGTCGTGTATCGTACTGCATCCTCCCCCAATTCAGGAAATCCGCCAAAGGTAACTTTGGTTTCAGGTGGCGGAAGTGGTCACGAGCCAACCCATGCTGGTTTCGTTGGTGATGGAGCACTTGATGCCATCGCTGCGGGCGCAATCTTTGCCTCTCCTTCCACTAAACAAATATTTTCTGCTCTCAAGGCTGTCGAATCTCCCAAGGGAACGCTTATAATAGTGAAAAATTACACCGGTGACATTATACACTTTGGATTGGCAGCAGAAAGAGCTAAAGCAGCAGGGATGAATGTAGAGCTGGTTGCTGTAGGTGATGATGTATCTGTGGGAAAGAAGAAAGGTTCTTTGGTGGGACGTAGAGGCCTGGGAGCTACCGTATTGGTTCATAAAATCTCAGGTGCGGCGGCAGCTCATGGATTAGAATTACCAGAGGTTGCACACGTTGCACGTGCTGTTGCGGCTAATAGTGCGACTATTGCTGCTTCTTTAGATCATTGTACGGTTCCGGGTCACAAATCTGAGAACATTTTAGGTCCAGATGAATATGAAATTGGTATGGGAATACATAATGAATCTGGAACTCAAAAGAGTTCTCCTTTACCATCAATTCCCGAGCTTGTGACGAAAATGTTGCCATTAGTTTTGGGTAATGATGAGGACCATTCATTCGTTGAATTTCGCCCTGAAGATGATATTGTTCTGATGGTAAACAATATGGGTGGTATGTCAAATTTAGAACTAGGATACGCGGCAGAAGTTATTTCTGAGCAGCTCATTAAGGATTACAATATTATCCCAAAAAGGACGATAACGGGTGCATTCATTACGGCTTTGAACGGCCCAGGCTTTGGGATAACTTTGATGAACGCCTCCAAGGCAGGACCCGACATTATAAAGTATTTTGATTATCCAACAACAGCATCTGGATGGAATCAACAATACCATTCTGCCCAGGATTGGAAAGTACTTGCCAAAGGCAAAGTACCCACAGCGCCCCCATTAAAGTCAGCTAGAAACGAAGAGCCTTCCGGGGTGAAAGCAGACTATGACACGTTTGCCAAAATTTTGCTTGCTGGAATCGCAAACATCAACGAAGTTGAACCAAAGGTGACCTGGTATGACACAATTGCGGGTGATGGTGATTGTGGTACAACACTCGTAGCAGGAGGTAAGGAGTTAAGTGAAGCTATCAAAAACCATACCTTGCGTCTTGAGGATGCTGCGCACGGTATTGAAGATATAGCCTATATTGTCGAGGATTCCATGGGAGGTACATCTGGAGGCTTGTATTCCATTTATTTGTCAGCCCTCGCCAAGGGCGTGAAAGATTCTGGGGACAAAGAATTGACTGTAGAAACCTTCAGAAAAGCATCTAAAGTTGCACTCGATGCTCTCTATAAGTATACTTTAGCTAGACCCGGTTACAGGACCCTTATCGACGCGCTGCAACCTTTCGTAGATGCATTGCAGGCAGGGAAAGGTCCGAGGGAGGCTGTTGAAGCAGCGAATGAGGGAGCAGAAAATACCAGAAAAATGGAGGCTCTTGTCGGGCGTGCATCCTACGTCGCGAAGGAGGAGCTGAGAAAACTTGATGACGAAGGAGGACTGCCAGATCCAGGTGCCATTGGCCTGGCGGCTTTACTTAAAGGAATGGTTGAAGCAGCAGGTTTTTGAGACTCCTGAAATGTTTTTACCGTGAGACACTCTACTCGTCATGAGTGCAATAATGACTTTACGCCGTTGTTTATAATTTATGTCCCTGACCCACCACTTTATATCACTCATAAAAATACATTTATACATTTTAAACAATAACCCGAAAAAAAAAACGATACAATCATCATAATGGAACACAGAATTCAGCAGTCGAAAGGGAAAATTTACTATTACGCATCAATAAACAACATTTTCGAACATCCCACTGAAAAGTGCGTAACGTAATATATTAAAGAACCTAAGTGCGCATTTTTAATGCGACTTCTGTTAAAGCGAGCATTCTATTTTTGTCTGATCGAAGATCTTTACGGTAGAAAACTCCAGTTAGCTCATTATTCTGCCTTTTTTAGGAAGGATTGGTGGTAATGATTTCGATTTAGCATGAATGAATTGTTACCGAAAAAGAAAACAGACTCAGGTACGCCGCACAATGAACCATCTGTCCGATTTTACACATAAAAAATAGATGACCATTTGACAAATATCTTGAAATAGACTGGAATTCTGCATCAACTTTGCTTTGAGGTAAAATGTCTATTCACATTGATTATTCGATTCAGAATATCAATCTCTTCAAACATAAGCTCTGTCAGATAATTAGCTTATTGCCCTTGGTGTCATAGGTAATCGCTTAATCAAGGGATTTGATAGACTAGCCTGTGAATTGACTTTCATCACAGACGCCACAGAAGTTTATGTATCGATTACACATGACTGATTAAATCAATGCTGTGATATGCTAACGTACGAGGACGATACATGCACGTGGAGGGTGCATCATTGATCAATCATATCGAGCTTTCGGAAGAGAAAAGATCGTTAGAGGTGGCCATCCAATTAAAACAGCCAAAGAATGATCCATAATACCGAAGGGAGTGCTTAGCATTATAATACTCGTAGATTCCTGGAGTCATAACTTCAATAAGCTATTACACCTGCTCAACAATCCATAATTAGTTACGAAGTGTATATTTTTCCTGCCTTTTCAGTGATAACTTGAGTTGTGACTTCGACGAAAACTGTGGTTCCTCTCTTCGCCTGTGGAAAAGAAGATGCTAGCTTTGCATATTACATCTTTAAACTTATCGGGATCTCATTTAAATTCTTAAAAGAAGATCTGGTGTTATTCAATGCCACGTATTCTGTTCGCTTAACACTTTAACCCGGGGTACCATTTCGAGGATAGGCGAGCAACAGCCCATTTATCTTTCTCATACCGATGCAGTCTACAAACTCCTTGGCAAATTTAAATGATAGCAGGCGCTCTAACTATGGGAGTTTGGCGTCAGAGAGCGTTGAAAGCGAACTCAATACCTATGAAGTTACTGGTGAGGTTACCACAATAGCCAGCGATAGTACTAGATCTGGGCAGCCTAATATTTGGCTCATTGAGTTCGCGCTATTTTCAAATGTATTCCTGTCTGGTTTCGATGGTACAGTTACAGCATCAGCATATCAGACTATTGGAAATGAGTTTAATCGTGTTGATATTGCTAGCTGGATCACGACGTCATACTTAGTTGCTTCAACTTCTTTCCAACCATTATATGGCTCCTTTTCAGATGTTTTGGGCAGAAGACGTTGCCTGTTCTTTGCAGGTACACTCTTTGGTATCGGATGTTTAGCTTGCGCCTTTTCAACAAATATTTATTGTTTGAATGCAATGAGAGCGCTGACTGGAATTGGCGGTGGCGGACTCATTACCCTATCTACCATAGTCAACTCTGATATGGTTCCACAATCCAAACGAGGGCTTTTTCAAGCATTTCAAAACATATTTCTAGGGTTAGGTGCTGTTCTTGGCGCGTCCGTAGGTGGCTTAATTTCATCCTCAATAGGATGGAGATGGTGTTTTCTCCTACAAGTCCCGCTTTGTGTATTGAGTCTTTTGATCAGCCATTTCCATGTGAAAGACCAGGATGAATACATCCTGAGAGTGAAAAACGGTGACGTTGAGGGAGGATTTTTGCGATTATTCCGGGAAATTGATATTCCGGGCTCAGTTTTAATTGTCTTGGGATTAACTGCACAATTACTTTACCTAAGCTTGGGAAGTTCTGTCAGAACAAGCTTATCTTGGACTCATCCTCTCCTGGTTACCTTGTTGGCCGCGAGCTTTTTCTTTCTTTATCTATTTGTCATTGTCGAGAGGACGACTGAGGCAAAGGCGATTGTGCCCAAAGAAATGACTCGAGGCTTGTTTAGCTTTATAATCTTGACCGTAAGCTTTATGGTTGGGTTTGCGAGTTACGCGTATTTATTTACGCTACCTTTGTTTTTCCAAATTGTTTTAGGTGATTCTGCTGCAAAAGCTGGTCTTAGATTAACGATACCTTCTTTTTTTACCCCGGTAGGCGGTATCATCATGGGTGTTTTGATGACCAAGTATGAATGTTTACAGCTTCTTCTTCATTTCGGTATTATTTTAATGTTTTTTGGTAATGCATTGTTTCTGTTCATCAAAAAAAGCACTCCCGAGTGGTTAGTTGGTTTGTATTTGGTTCCCGCTAATATGGGCCAAGGCATTACTTTCCCAAGTACACTTTTCACATTCATTTTTGGATTTTACAAGGAGAACCAAGCAAGCGCAACCTCGACATTATATTTGTTCCGAAGCATCGGATCAGTATGGGGTGTAGCTGGTTCTGCGGGTTTGATTCAAGATTTGGTAGCAAAAAATCTTCTGAAATCTCTCAAGAATATCTTAGATGAAAAGGAGTTAAAGGAATTAATCATTAAAATAAACCTCAATACATCGATTGTAAACTCGCTACATGGTGAGGTGAAACATGCGGTGATCGAAAGCTTTGATGCTGCAACAAAAAAAGCACATTTACTTTCTACCACACTCTGTTTCTTAGCCTTTTTACTATGCATTGTGAGGGACGTTCTCCAACCAAAGACTTTCAAGCAGAAGGCCGAATTAGCAAGTAGATAAATAACTGTTAATTAAATTTACCAAATATCCTAGAACGATCTCGGCGGCACAAAAATATCATGCGATGGAAATAAAGCTTCCATTCTTGAAGTTTTTATCATCTAAGTAACGTACTACTCTCGACGGAACCGGTTTGGTAACATCTTAATTAATTAAATGTTGAAGTAAGTTTTCAATTATCAGCCCTACTGACGTGCTAAACTAACTGGAACACTGCTTATGCATATTTTAGTTTACTTGAGGGGAATGTCCATCTAGAGATGCCCAATATCTATCAGTATATTACCTATGCGTATATGTATGCAGCTTTTTGATTAGCGCGCAGTCTCCATCTTGCGCGATTACATTCAACCCACGATTACCTAATATTTTGACAAGCATGCAGATATTATGCAACCTGCAATGCACAAGGATAAACGATACTTGACTCTCTGCAAATCAACTACATACTGAGATGGATACAAGAAAGAGCATTTTTATGCTATAGCTTTTTCTTTTGCAACATCCCGTAATGACACCGACAAAGTATGATCCTGTTTATTTGGACATAGTATCACCTGATACATCCTTAATCAGCTTCGAGAATAATTGGCCCTTCATGCACGAATCGTATGTTGACAAATAAAACATTTATGTACATACAAGATACCTTTATATCGATCATAGTTCAGCGACAAAAAAATCTCAATGATGAAAGAGTTAGCCTGGGCTAATCTAAAAGTTCTAATCATAGTTTATTATTGGGGCCCACAAGAGTATCAACTAGGTTTTTAGTACACTTTTGAAAAATTACGCAAAGAAACAATTACAACAAATTTCTTAACTCATTTCATGTCCTTGAATTATCCATATGTCGTGGTTGCTAAAGATGTGAGCTCAAATGAGTTTTCCGCCCTGCCTAGCCTAGTTTCCAAATGGGTCGCACTTAACGGAGTACTGAGGAAAAGTGATCGTTGCATAAAACCGTAATTTCTTTAAACGCATTCTTACATAATAACGCTTTCGCAGAAATTGGTTATATCGAAAGAGGCACGGACATGTAAAATATTCTACATGGCCTATAAAATAGTCATCGCAGTAATTTTTATTAACTATGATACCATGACGATGGGATTCATAGATCGATCGAGGTCTATTTTGAAATTGATAGTATATCTGCAAATGAAATTACCTGAACTCGATATAGTATTCGCGAAGATTTTGTCCTGAAGTGTCAAAAAAGGCCGAACTTAAAATGCACCAAAAGTACTCACTTGATATCGATCGTAGAATAGAATTGATTGAAATCACATTTTTTGCTAAGTACTTCAGAAGGTAAAATCATCTACTGGCCATTAATGATATGCCCATTAACAAATCTCTGACATTTGCCTTGCATTTCAGCCCCTTCAAGGGGGCGGAGTAGACTCTTCCCTTTCCTTTTGTCTATCAGCGCCTTTTATTTCTCATAGCTATTGTCCTACTACGTTCATTATCTAATCATTTTTATGCCACCTTACTGCTACTCAATGTAGTATGCAGCTACAACGGTTGAAATTTTAGAGAGATTTCTGCATGTTGCCTAGTATTCTGCATTAAGTTTTTTCAAATTCTGTGAGTTTCTGCGATGAAATAAGCACACCCTGGCGAAAAATATCTACTTAATTTATTGACGAAGATTGGACCGCTCACTAAAACCACTGCAGAGCAGCTTCTGCTGCATATGAACAAGACGATGTAAATTTCCAGCTTCCAATGAAATGGTGCCAAAATATTGATGGAACTAGCATCTTTTTCACACAAACGGCGTACTTCGTATGACTGGCTCATGTCGCTTCCCCGCTAGGCAAATCCATTGGCTTCGTTGAATACTTCGGGACTGTTCTCTAGACCAAGAGGAATAAAAGAAATGCATTCCCAAGAATGGAAATACATGATAGATGACTTTATAACTTCGATTTTCTGCAAAGAAGATGGATATATGTAAAGCGACAATTTCGCTCTATTAGATCAGAGTTTGTATGAAACAATAGTTTTGCAAAGTTAACACAAAGCTCTTCTGGTGCAAATGAGACGTTTGCTTGTTTTGCTTTTGCATCTATGGATGCCGATTTTGAGGTCCGCAAGAGGAGCTTCCGTTGAAGAGCATCAGGGAGCGGTTTTAGGATGCAATCCAGATACTCTTTCAGATGGGTTTACAGTGTCATATTACAGTCTACCTCTGGTGGGCACAAGAAGTCCCTGCTACAACCCAATCTATAGTACGGAATCGTACATACAAGGCGGCTACGAAAACGTTGGAGCAGGGAAGATTGGCACAAGTTATGGTGTAACAAATCTTACTTTTGATACTGGTACTACAGGATTTACTACCCGTTGTGTGCCTGTCACCTAAAAGCTTCCTTCAAATTACAACTTTGATAAATCCTTTACTACGTCCAATTTTTCTATGTTGATGACTGGGTACTTTCTTGCCCCAACGACTGGTACCTACAATCTTGATCTTACTTACGTTGATGATCTGGCTTACATAAACGTTGGAGCTGGTAATGCCTTTAATTGTTGTCAGCTTGCAAGATCTGTAAATACTCCAGGTGCTTTTTCACTCTATGCCATTTGGCCTCAAGCTCAAAACTTCGTCACCATTGATTTGGTTGCTGGTCTGTACTACCCAATAAGAGTATTTTATGTCAACAGAAATTATATCGGAGGGTTGAAATTTTACTTCACCACTCCTGATGGCATTCAGCATACTGACTGGACTGGCTACATTTTCAACGCTGAAGACGCCGAGGATGGAGAGCAGTGTAACTTCGAACCTCAATATACACCATTTCTTCCAAAAGAACGGATACCACTACATATACAACGGTTTCGAGCTATACTGACTCTAATGGCCAGATTACTGTGGGAGATTTCGTCGTCGAAGTTGACCCTTTGACTGATAGTGCTAAAGGCACATCAACCAGACAATAGACGGGGACTGCTACATCTACTTACGCAACCAGTGTATACACAACTACAGGAACGGATGGCTATCCAACTGTAAGTACTCTTTATTACGTTGAAACTCCATTTGAAGCTATTACTTCTTATTCTGCATAGACAGGACTTCAAAGCTTCACCTACTCAACAGGATTGAATACATATACGGGGTCGAATGGGCTTCCAACTACTGAGAAAGTCATTTATGTGGAGACACTTTTTAGAATATCAACTACAACTACTGCGTGGGATGGATCATACACGTCGACGTTTTCAACAGAGGTGGTCACTATTACAGGAACTGGTGGGATCGAGACCACCGAAACTATCTATCACGTCGAAACGCCGCTGTGGTACTCCACGACAACTACTGCGTGGGATGGAACGTACACGTCGACGTTTTCAACAGAGGTGGTCACTATTACAGGAACTGATGGGATCGAGACCACCGAAACGATTTATCACGTCGAAACGCCGCTGTGGTATTCGAGCACAACAATTATTTCTAACGAAACTGAAACTTCTGACCCTCAGGCTCTTCACCTGGGATCTCAACCGAGTTGTCGGGTGGAAAAAGTTCAACTTTTTATAGTGAACAAACAGTCGTTCCGATTAACGTTACAACAGTAGATCCTGCATCGACATATTCAAATGGAACGGTTACCCCAGCAGATTCGATCCAAGCGAGCACTTCTGCATTTGAATTATCTTCAATTACGACCAAAACCACAAGATTGAATTTTACAGAAATAAAATCCATATCCAGCAGTGAAAGCCATTTACATGTTACAGTTAGTAAAACAACAGAGTGGAGTGGCGGAATCACATCTACATTTTCAACTGAAGTGATTACGTCTACGGGAACTGACGGAATCATTTTTACAAAAACGATTTACCACGTCGAGACTCCAATAATTGCCTCGTCCTTATGTACAGATCTAACCAGTATGAATTCCACCGAAAGTTCTAGTGTGAGCTCAGCTTATGAATCGACTGTGTACATACCATCGGATAGGTCTAACACAAGCACTTTGCTTACCGAAAAGTGTACGTCTACCGGCCCCGATGGCAATACAAAGACCAAGACAACTTATATTGTCGAACCCCCCAGCCTAACATCATATCTTCTGAAAGTATGACAAGATGGACAGGAACTTATACTAGCACCTATGCAACAGAAGTCTCTACATTAACTGACGCAAATGGTGTAACCATCATTTCAACTTTGTATCGCATAGAAACTCCCAGATTGGCTTACTATGGAAACAGCAAGAAAACAGAAGCCTCTCTAAATTCTTTTGCAACCTCAAATCCTTTTGAACAAGTAACTAGCGTTCAAAGTACTATGCCAGTGACCACCTTTTTTTCGTCTTTCGGCAGTATTTGCTCAGGTTCCAGTCAAAAACCGGGAAATTCGATCGAACTTATACCCAATCAGATATACCAACAAGTTTAAGCGGCTTTACGAATAAAGAGTCTGTTGTTACAAGCAGATCAATCATTACTTCTACGACTTTAATTTCTTCTCAGGCTCTTTTTACCTCAAGCGTGGAAACGAATCCTGCTGAAAATTCAAAAACCACAAATCAGCTCTCTATTTCCCAAACTGCTTCAAGTGGAACGGACTCGTTTACAAATTGCATAGACTGTGGTTATTCAGACTATTTTTCAGGCTTCTCTTTATCGAATAGTCTATCTCGTAGCGAGTTCACCACCTATGAAGCAACAGAACAAGCATCAGCAACGACTCTATTGGTAATTACTACTTCATTTACGACAGATTACCAAAAAATGAGCAATTTCTCCGCTGGGCACAGTCGGGTGATGTCTTCAATCGAGACCGTCACTAAAGAAACTGACTTTCCTAGCGGAACTCATACAACAACTAGTTTTCAAAGGATTGAATCGACGACAGTTCTAGATGAGACAAGCATCTCTTCAAACGATATCTCATATAGTTAACTCGCACATTCTCTCTCCGCTTCCGGATCCCCACTAGTACAATCTACAAGTATATCAAAAGGTGGACAGTCATTGGGTGCTCAAAGCAATATTTTGCAGTCCTCCAGTCCAACACCCTCGAATTCTGCAATTTCAAATAAGACACTGATGAAATCAACCCTATCCACGTTTCTTACTCCTGATGATCCGACGAGCAAATCTGAAGAGCAGCCAGCAATAATATCGGCCACTTCTTCTTTAAGTGGCACGAAGTTGTCAAATAGCCGCACCTCTAATTTAATACCTACGGCATCCGTGTTTCATGGTAGAGCGGACAAATTAACTTCTGGAATGCTTGTATTACTTCCTTTAGTATTATTATAAGTTGCATCCAATTAAAGTTCAACATTCTAGTTTCCTTTTTTTATTCATTTGTTACATACAATCTTCAAACAAGTAGTTAAAATGGTCTTTATCCTCAAATAATGGCCAGAGTCTCTCCACCATTGAAGTGCCAATTCAAAACAGCCAGTGCTTTCATATAATCATTCAACAAGGACCTGACGTCTCCACCTGACATTTCAACCTACCGTTTCGACTGAAATTATCGATACGCCTATATCCAATCTGTTATTTACTGCACAGTCCCGTTCACTTTGTTTAAAAGTTGCTCAAGTTGTTAAACATATGAATAGTCCAGTAGGAGTATTAGCATTTTTACTTTCATAAGTAGATACCAGCAAACTCCATTGAACACTTGGGTAGAGGGAGGAGGAAAAGCAGAAATACAATGAATCGATTATATTTACGAAAAATGGATCAAGCCAAATTGGTGGTGTCCGAAACCTACAAAATGTATCAACATTTAGCAATCTGTGTAATGAAGCTGAATTATATCCAGGACTGCGACCACCGCAAAAACATTGAATCAAAAACTTCTCAAGGGCCTTTCTCAGCGAGAAGAAAGCTCTGCATAATCGATCAAAACATGGTAGCAGCAGCGGCACTTCTCGCGCTACTGACCTGTTAGAATGGCACATTTTCTATGTCTATAGTTACCTTCATCACAGTAAACCTTCATCGCTAAATTTCTAAAGAATGCAATAAATAAAAGTTTATAATCAGTTTCTTGATGTACTACTTGTTGCTGGAGATCAAATTGAAACACTATAGAACAACAAATATATCTTTTAATTTCATAGTTTATAAATAAAATTAAAGCAAATAAACAAAACAAATAATAAATAGATGAAAAATAAATAATTAGTAGCTTCAGAAATCAATAAGCTATGCGGAAACAGATTCATTTAGGGAACTATCTTTAACGAAGGATTCTTGACGTCCTCCCTTGGCGTCATCGATTTCCATCTCTGTATCATTTTCTATTTCATCACCAACTCCCACAATAAACCAATCTTCGAAGCCATCATCCCATAAGCGTGACAGCTTCTCGTCAGCAACCAAAGCATTGTGTTTGGAAGTGACAACTTTGAATTGTTCATATTCTTTATCAGTCAAAAGACATGCATCCAATGTTTCGGTCAACTGTTTTTCATTGATGTTCAACCCAATGAAAACCAATTCATTTCGCCGATCACCAAATTCACCCTCATAGTCCTTCTTGATAAGCTCCAAGGCCTCCTCAGGGACATCGTCGAGTCCTGATACTGCAAACCACGGCAATCCGCCATTGAGAGTCAACATAGGGCCTGCACTTGACCACTCACCTCGAATAACATATCTAGTAGCTAGCCAAAAGAAACCTTTAGACCGCAAGAGTTTTCCGAAAGGCGAGTTTGCCCTATTCTTGTTGATCTCTTCCTCGGTATATTCTTCGTCTTCGCCTTCGTCCTCTTTCCAATTACTGAGGTCGGTATTAACGTCCATCTCTGAATCGTCCTCAGAACTAGAGCTCTCATCAGAATCCAAATTCTGTTCCTCTGAGTCTTGATTATTTTCATCTGCAGCATCACCAGCTTGCTCTATGATAAAAAATTTGTCTCGAATTAGGTCATAGAGTCTCTCAGGATGGAATGGTTTCCTTCTACGGTAGACAAAATTGTTAACACCATACTCCTCGGTTTCTGGCTTAGGAGTGAGAACGCTTGCACCTTTATTCCCAAAACCTTCTCGAACAGTCATTTCGTTGATACTTTGCAACCAGCCCGCAGATAGGGAAGCTTTCTCAAAGTCATGGAGCTTTGTATTGAGAATGGAATTCAAAGGGACATTACAATAATCAGTAGCAATGATCTTGGCCACTGGATTAAGTATTTTGACCATTTTCTTGATTTCCTTCAACTTTTTTTTAGAAACCGTACTCTTCTTATTGACAATGATAACATCAGCAAATTCAATTTGGTCGACCATCAAATCCGTGATGGTCCGCTCAGCCTCACCCTGACCGCTCTCGCCCCAACGGTCGGCTAAAAATTCGGTGGTTTGAATGTTCGACAAAAAATTTAGTGCATCGATAACAGTGACACAAGTGTCAATTCTTGCAATTGCTTGAAGTCCACCCATGCTAGACAGCTTTTTCAACAGTTTTTCCTCGTCTTCTGGAATTCCACCTGGCGTCTCGAGCAGAATGTTTGAAAACTCGACAGAAAATGTCTCGGCGACCTGCATTGGTTCTGCAATACCAGTTGATTCGATGACAATATAATCAAATTCACCACGTTCACCAATTCCAACTAATTCCTCAAGCAAATCGCCGCGAAGAGTACAACAAATACATCCGTTTTGCAGTTGAATCAGCTTCTCCTCTTTTTGACAAACGTTGTGGGTCTGGACTAATGACGAATCAATATTTAATTCAGACATGTCATTAATGATGACAGCAATCTTTAAGCCATGATCGGTAGTCAAAATCTTCTCTAGTAGTGTAGTTTTGCCAGAACCTAAAAATCCTGATAATAAGGTAATGGGGATTGCTTTATGAACTTTGTTTTCCGATGTCATGTCACAATGTGATTGGGAAATGGGACATATTTCAATCTTCTAATTGAATATTTCTGGCCCCTTATATGGTGATGTCCGCGTAACCTCTTCAGTATGCTCTCTCTCTTCATAGCTTCCGTTGTAAGTTCTAACCTTCAGGGTAAGACTATTCTCATTTATGAAATGCAAGAAAATGTCGGACTTTTCTTTTGAACTGAAGGAATTCAAAAAGAAAGCCGATAACAATTATCATTTTTTTTTATTTGCCTTATTCAATGTTACTCAAAAAATCAAAACCAAGAAACGCACTCCGTTAGTTACCAAACTACCTTATTCGGCTAATCATTTGATAGAATTGTTACCTTATGGATAGATGTTAGCATCAAGCACGGGAACAATTTGTGCCAAGGCGTTTTTGAGTCTCCTCGTGCTTTCGATGAGGTTATGTCAAGTTAAACAAGGATAGTCACTTGTCCTGCCAAAATTCAGGAAAACATCTGGATATGTTCATTCCACGGAAAAGAACTCAATCAAAGGCCAATGATGAAATTTCTGCCGTTCTCATAATTATAATCAATGCCATGTGTTAACTAGGGACTGCATTTCTCAAATTTTTATTCAAATTCGTACCTATTTTCATCTGAATTAGCTTTTATTCAACCTTAAGGCCAATATCCGGGGACGTGGTACCATCAATTTTGGACCACGAAAACTAATCCAGCAGTCCTCCCCGAAATCCGCTTTTCTAATTGGCGCCATAACAGCTGAGCATTGTATAGTTTTCAAGATCAGAAAGTTGTGACCAAACTAGTGTTCAGTTCTTAAAAAGTGACATACAACACTTTGGTAAGGTCATACCATTAGCATTTTTTGTCTAAAGCAAGAAGCGATTGTCTTTCAACTCCGCTCTTCATTTTGGAATTGAAAATGGTTAATCTCTAGTCAATATGGTGAAATTGTTAGTTTACACTAATCTATGGAAACTCTTGCCCGAGAGTATGCTTTCAACCAATTGGTTGGATTTTTTAGGGGGATGATATTCATAAAATCATAAAGACGAACTGAAAAACGCAACGGCATAATATTTTAACTCTTAGCGGACATATTTGTGTTTCATTCGTTAATAACCTGCCAATATTACCGGCAGAAGTTTTCTTGCCTTTACGATGCGTCCCGTAGATGGGAATAGATAAGATATCAAAGTCGTCTATCGAAATTTGTGGCTGCAACATGCATCATAAATACAATGGAAAATATACAGCGTGTGAGTTTCAATTACCAAAAATACTCACTGCAGTTCTCTTTGACTCAGGCAATCCAATTCGGCTCAAAATGAGTACAATCCATGAACATCCTGAAACGGAACCAAAATGGTGGAAGGAGGCAATTGTATATCAGATTTATCCAGCAAGCTTCAAGGACTCCAATAATGACGGGTGGGGTGACATGATAGGCATTGAATCAAAGCTTGAATACATCAGGGATCTGGGAGCTGACGCTATATGGGTCTCTCCGTTCTATGAATCTCCGCAAGACGATATGGGATACGATATTGCTGATTACGAAAAAGTGTGGCATATCTACGGTTCCAATGAAGATTGCTTCAAAGTAATCGAAAAAACACATGACCTAGGCATGAAGTTTATTGCGGATTTAGTTATCAATCATTGTTCTAGTGACCATGCGTGGTTCAAGGAAAGCAGATCTTCAAAGACTAACCCAAAAAGGGACTGGTTTTTCTGGATACCGCCAAGAGGTTATGATGAGAATGGTATCGCTATTCCACCTAATAACTGGAAGTCTTATTTTGGGGGATCTGCATGGACTTTTGACGAGCAGACGCAAGAGTTTTACTTGCGACTCTTCGCTTCAACGCAGCCAGATTTCAATTGGGAAAACGAAGATTGCAGAAACGCGCTTTTTGAAAGTGCTGTTGGTTTTTGGCTAGATCATGGAATTGACGGTTTTCGTATCGATGTCGGGAATCTCTATTCAAAGGTTCCTGGCCTCCCAGATGCACCAATTACGGATAAAGACTCAGTCTGGCAGCCCAGTGGTTCTTTAACTATGAATGGTCCGCGCATTCACGAATTCCATAGGGAATTAAATAGCTTTATCAGGAGAAGAGTGCGGGATGGCAAAGAAATTATGACAGTGGGTGAGATGCAGTACGCAACAGATGAGGTTAAAAAGCAATACACGAGTGCTTCGAGGCGAGAGTTGAGTGAGCTGTTCAATTTTTCTCATACCGATGTGGGAACATCACCTATATTTCGATACAATTTAGTTCCTGCCGAATTAAAGGATTGGAAGATCGCTCTCGCGGAACTCTTCAGATTTATTAATGGCATTGATTGTTGGTCTACTGTATATTTGGAGAATCACGACCAGCCGCGTTCGATAACAAGATTCGGCGATGACTCCTCAAGGTACCGTGTCATCTCAGGAAAATTGCTTGCCATGCTCCTATCTGTGTTGACCGGAACTTTATATCTTTACCAGGGCCAGGAAATCGGCCAGATAAACTTCAAAAACTGGCCAGTTGAAAATTATGAAGACATAGTAATAAGAAACAATTACAGGTCCATAAAGTCCAAATACGGTGACAAATCTGAACCAATGAAAAAATTTCTTGATGGTATTGCTCTTCTCTCTCGAGACCATGCCAGGACTCCTATGCAGTGGACTAATGAAGAGCCAAACGCTGGATTTTCGGAACCAAATACTAAACCGTGGTTTTCATTGAATGGATCGTTCAGAGACGGTATCAATGTTGAAGATGAGGCTAAAGATCCCAATTCTCTTTTAAATTTCTGGAAAAGAGTCCTCAAGTTTAGAAAATACCACAAGGACATCGCGGTTTATGGCTACGATTTTGAATTCGTTGATTTGGAAAATAAGAAGCTGTTCAGCTTCACTAAAAAGTATGGTGAAAAGAAACTATTTGCAGCTTTGAATTTTAGCGGCGAGGAGGTTAATTACCAAGTGCCAAGCGACAGTTCTTATTCAATGGTTCTTGGAAATTATGGTAAACGATCACATCCACTCTCGACCAACTTGATGCCATGGGAGGGTAGAATTTATATAAACGACAGTAATAATTCAGTGTAAGTACACGTCGGTAACGTGTCGAATGTCAAATTAAAATTTAAGATTACATTTAGATATTTAGCAGAAGGATATGCACTAAGTAGAACGTCTACGATTACAACATGAATGTTTGTCTTACGTCTGTCTTCGTGTCCTCTAATTCAGGGCTTAAACAGCTTATGTTGAAAAACTCAGTATTTCCACCGAACGCATGTCTCACAACTTAGGAGCTATTATATAAAGTAATACGATCCATATTTATACTTTGTATCGTATACTACAACGTTACAATGCATCTTCAATGGTGCAGGCCTTTTATTTCGGTTTCCGAAACTTAAACTAGCATTGTATTGTTTCTGGGCCATCTGCAAATAGAAATCTTTCTTGCACACTTTAACAAGTAATATTCAATAGACTTGTCCAAAAAATCCTATCACTAATTCTCTATTTCATTTAATTACTTTCAGAGAATGATAACATTCAAAATGCTCGCGACAGGAGATGGCACATCAGATCAAATGTTATAGCGAGGTGCGATGCTACCAGCATACTTTACAGGAATTATTCCTTAATGATTTTAACTCAAGGGACTCTAAAGCTTTCTTCAGGCCTTTCTACTCTCTCCTTTTTGCCCTCAACGAACTTTCATCGGAAACAATATGATTAAACTAAAACCTAACTGAAATATTTAATACGATTCAGAAAGAACTTAAAAGGAATAAGGAAAACTAAAACCCAACTTTGGGCTACAACCCTCAGCTAGCTGATATTAAAAGTCGTAAATATCAAGTGTTATCTCGATCATAGAAAAAACGGAAAATGAATAAGATTCGACCAACAAGTTTGAAAAAGAAAAAGAAAACCGACAAAGGAATACTTGAAAATCAATCGATATAACCTACTAAAGCATTGAAATCAAAGAAGCGCGAATGGTAAAATTAAGAGCAGCCCCGTACTCAACGTGTTTGCTGCCCCTAAATAAGTAGAATGTTCTATCGAAGCATAAATCGTTCCAATACCACTCTCGGTAGATGTGTGAGATTTGGTGATCGCTGCTGTGATTTTATCTTCTGTCAGCTGAGTGCCCTGCTGATTAAATGTCGCACTTTTGGGTAGTGGCACCGTAGCGGAGAAATAAGAGGTTTGGATAGTACTGCCTGATTGACCGCTAGAAGAAGCCTTGATTCCTGAAGAGCTACTCATTGCACGCTTCAAGGATGTCTTTGAACTAGCATCTGAAGATTTAGAACTTGGGACAGCTGGTTTGGAACTGTAACCGCTAGGTTTAGAGCCAGGGCCAGTACTGGGACCAGTTGGCTTAGAACTTGGGCCAGTAGGTTTCGAGCTTGGACCAGTTGGTTTAGAGCTAGGTCCAGTGGGTTTGGAGCTAGGACCAGTGCTAGGACCAGTTGGTTTAGAGCTAGGTCCAGTGGGTTTAGAGCTAGGACCAGTGCTAGGTCCAGTAGGTTTGGAGCTAGGACCAGTGCTAGGACCGGTTGGTTTGGAGCTAGGACCGGTTGGTTTAGAACTAGGTCCAGTAGGCTTGGAGCTAGGTCCAGTAGGTTTGGAGCTAGGACCAGTGCTTGGGCCAGTTGGTTTCGAGCTTGGACCGGTTGGTTTCGAGCTTGGACCGGTTGGTTTCGAGCTTGGACCAGTTGGCTTGGAGCTAGGACCAGTGCTAGGTCCAGTAGGTTTCGAGCTTGGACCGGTTGGTTTAGAACTAGGTCCAGTAGGTTTGGAGCTAGGACCAGTGCTTGGGCCAGTTGGTTTCGAGCTTGGACCGGTTGGTTTCGAGCTTGGACCGGTTGGCTTGGAGCTAGGTCCAGTTGGCTTAGAACTTGGACCGGTAGGTTTAGAGCTAGGGCCGGTTGGTTTCGAGCTAGGTCCAGTTGGCTTAGA
>LT598487.1:0-38737 GCA_900074765.1 Lachancea fermentati | reverse complement strand
GCTTAGAACTTGGACTGGTGGTTGGACCAGTAGGTTTCGAGCTAGGGCCAGTGCTAGGACCGGTTGGCTTAGAACTTGGACTGGTGGTTGGGCCGTTGGTTTAGAACTGGGTCCAGTAGGTTTGGAGCTAGGGCTAGTGCTAGGTCCAGTAGGTTTCGAGCTAGGGCCAGTGCTAGGACCGGTTGGCTTAGAACTTGGACTGGTGGTTGGGCCGGTTGGTTTAGAACTAGGGCCAGTGCTAGGACCGGTTGGCTTAGAACTTGGACTGGTGGTTGGGCCGGTTGGTTTCGAGCTAGGACCAGTGCTAGGACCGGTTGGCTTAGAACTTGGACCAGTTGACTTAGAGCTGGGACCAGTTGGCTTTGAACTTGATTGAACTGAGGGAACAGCACTTCTCGTTTCAGGCTTCAAGGTTGAAGTTGAATGTTTAACAGGCTCTGAACTAAACCGACCAGTACCAGAAGTTTCGCTCGAGATTGTGCCCGGTTGACCATACTTTGAAGTTGAGGTCGAGGTAGTGCCCGGTTGACCGGCAGGATTGGCGCCCGGTTGACCATACGTCGAAGTTGAGGTCAAGTAGTGCCCGGTTGACCGGCAGAATTGGTGCCCGGTTGACCATACGTCGAAGTTGAGGTCGAGATTGTGCCCGGTTGACCATACGTCGAAGTTAAGGTCGAGGTTGTGCCCGGTTGACCGTACTTTGAAGTCGAGGTTGAGGTTGAAACAGAGCTAGGTTGACCGGCAGGATTGGCGCCCGGTTGACCATACGTCGAAGTTGAGGCCGAGGTTGTGCCCGGTTGACCATACGTCGAAGTTAAGGTCGAGGTTGTGCCCGGTTGACCGTACTTTGAAGTCGAGGTTGAAGCAGAGCTAGCCTGACCGGCAGGATTGGTGCCCGGCTGACCATACGTCGAAGTTGAGGCCGAGGTTGTGCCCGGTTGACCACGCGTCGAGGTTGTGGCTGAAGCTGAGCTGGGTTGATTGGGACTGGAGTTTTGAAGAGAGCGTCCAGTATCCAATTCTCGCTTAAATGGTAACCACGAAAGAAAATGATTATGTCGATTGTGGGGTATCTCTGATACTGTTCTGAGGTCGTTCAAATTGAGTTCGGAAAGCTCAATTGGACCCGGAAAACCATTAGCTATGATTGCTAGGACCCAAGCGAGTGATATGATCCGAATATTAACCATAACAAAGTGCAGTATTAGTTATAATTCGTGGCGATACAAAATTAACTTTAACGATAGTAAATTGAATATTTCTATCAAGACTTTCATTAAATCGAAGGTATATAAACAATTTGGAATTAGTGCTGGGGTATGTAGTGCTAGATCTAGAAGGGAAATTAGAAAACCACAAGACTACTCAGTACGATCCTCTATTACAGTGTGATGGCTAAAGAGAAAGCGTAGATATTTCACTTTGTTTTCCAATAAAGCTCGTAAAAATGTTGTCTTCAAACCACCAGAGTGACATTAATAGAATTAATTAATGCCAAGTTGACGACGCAGCCGTCCAAATTACTCATGAAAAAAACATATGCATGATTAGATAAGCAAAAGGATGAACATTTCGGGGATTAGCGTAAAAAGTGAGCTATATTTAAAGAAAGGACCGTTTTTAATGCAGGGTCCCAAATGCAAGGGTAATAAAATACTAGGTAACAAAGTCTGGGGTTCGGAAATGAGGTGTCCTAGTGTTACTGTTCATTCATATAGAAATCTAGAAGAGAGGTGGTGAAAAGTCTTATACATGGGCTAGAACATGTGATATTGTAATGTCTTCTCGGGGGATGAGATGTTTTTAAGCAATTCCCCATTCATAATGTGGGTCTGGACTGTTTATTACGATACGAGGAAAAATGACCAAACCTTTCAAAAGGTAGTTACTAGATTACAAGAATAACATGAACTGCTGTCACAAGATTAATGATGAATCGGGATAGTTTTGTCAATTCTATTTCCCCTCATCTTGATTTGGCTTTTGTCTAATACCTTGATGAAACCTCATCTAGCAAGTTATAAGAAAAACCCACCTGAAATTAGAATTCCTGTACCCCTGAATAATCACTTGACAGATATCGCAGTTGTTACTATACAAAGCCTTACCCAACAAGTCATTTTAAAGGCAACATAAAGAAATTCCTAGAATGTTTTTTAATGGTGCACCAATAACAATCCCCGGGGGTTTTTCTTTTGATTTAGAGAGATTCCTGACTACCATGAAGAGAAATTATTCCAATTTCGATGTTTTCCATCTAAATTGTGCTTCCAACGTTATACTCCGTTGTCTTGAAACCAAACTGTCTTTTAAGTACTTTTTCACAGTATAAAAAATTCATTGACAGCCCTTCAAGTTATTGAACTTGCGGCAGCTTTTGAGTACAATCGTTGCGTAATTTAGTATCCAAATGATTATTTTTTTGAAATCTCAATCAACGCATAGATCAGGAAGTGAAAGCTCAACCTGGTTTGGGTTCTTAATTACTAGAAAGCTTCCACAGCGTGCATCTTGTACAGTGCCATTTGAAAATTATGCTTAAGTATGAGCGATGGTAAATTTTATACTATAAAAACCCCTGTCAGATGGTACAACTGTCAGGGAAGTGGAAATGAAACGGCGTAATTAACTCATTCACCAAATTCTGTTGAAAAACAACCTTTGAGCTAATTATAAAAGATGTCAGTAATTTGTGAGAAAATTACATACTTGACTAATGGGCTCATAATATATGCTAGTCGCAGATAAACATCCCAGGAAGGCAGGGAAACGATCATTTACAAGAATCGCCTATTAATCTGTCACGAGAAGTTCAAATGACAGAGATTCACACTTCTTCCGAACTGCCTAGTAAAATATAAAATCATAAACATGTGGAACTATACACGTTCACTTAAAACTTATGCTTTCATTTTAAACAGTATGTAAGTAAGATGAAAAAACTGGAACTTAGGGCGAAAAATTTATAATTATCTTAGGCAATCGAAAGAAAATTTTAGACTTAATCATAACTTTCTTCAGGGGATAGGACTATGTATATACAGATATAACGTTTGCGAGTTTCCTCAGTGAAAAAAACACTCTCGGAGGCGATTCATTAAGCCAAGGAATCAATAGTAATCACGCAGTAGTGAGCTATATCAGTCCTCCAATGTCAAGCTAATATGCGATTTTTGAACCTCACTTCATTACCACAAAAAATTGACTAAATTGTCATAACTAGACTAAATTACAATTCGGGCGAATTGTCTACTATTTCCATGAAAAAGACATCCTTTCCGCCTCACCTTAGAAAGTAAGGTTTGTTTTACCTCTCAATACGTGTTTTACTAGATTATACTTCGGCATTTTATCATCAAATAAAAACCCGGATAGGCAGTGTATATTGCAATAACTTTTAATGGTGAGATGATTTCACAGAATAACCTGTTTGTAGTATCGCTGCACCGTCCACCGAATTAAGTTTCTTGATATTTCAACGAACGCTCATCATGATTCAACATGCAATCGATTTTTTCTTTTTCTTTTTCCTGCGATGAGTAGACGGTAACCTCGTGTTTGCTGAGGCCAATTGCGATAAATTTGTGGGGCTCTCGTCGAGAATAACGTGACCTTTTAATGCGTGTTTAAAAAAAAAATGTTTACGAAATTCTGTCGAAGCAACGATGATATCAAATAAAATCAAAATTAACTAGAACTGACTGTTTTGCGAGTTTTTATGAAAAGTTTATACTGGACTAGAGCTAATATAGTTACACTGAAAGGGCGCGATTGCAGGGCTGGAATTAAAAAAGGTCACGTGTTTATAAGTTTCAGACATCCCTTTGTAAGTATCAGTCCTCAATATCCCTGCAAAACTTAGAATGTCTAGAAAGAAAAATAAAACAAAAGTCAAGACATCAAATGAACCTTAAATCACTGAAGATACGAAACTATTGTGTCAGGGATAGTGATTTTAAAAAATCTTGCCACTAATGAAATACGATAAATGAAAAGGAATGTATTTTTTGACCTATTTCAATCCCATGCCGACAGCTTTAACTAACTCATTGGGAAATGAATAGATGAGTGCAGAGTTTGCCCCGTTCCAACTTTTAGCAAATTACAGCTTTGAGCACAAAAGCTTACCTAACTATTATCCGAACGGATAGAAAAACTATACAACGTAAAAAGCAGGCTAACGAAGGTTAATGAAATAAAGAACGTCACCCTCCGAAAGGTATTATTTGCACAGTTAGATTGTACTGATGATGTAAAAATCATTGCTCCGAAACATTTAAAAAACGGACTTTGTTAAATTATCCTATGTCCTCAATCAGTTGAAATACTGACGCGACGAGTAACTACAAAAAAGGTTAAGATAATAAAACGCATGTGTGAAAAGTGAAAAATAGTCACTATTTATTCCGATCTATTCAGCTTAATGAATCTTTAAAGCGGATATATGTTAAATTGATAATAATCTAACTATCAAAAGAGGGATGCAATTGAGCTATTCTACCAAGCTATCGAACCTTCAAATATACAAAAGATAAAAACAAGACACTAGAACTGTTGAAAAGTATTCTTCACTGAATTTTTTGAACTGAAGGTATGCTTCGTTGAATTATACCTAAGATTTCATCGTGACTAGATTCAAATTTTGTTTACCATTTCACGTTCAAGATTTTAGATATCAAGTCTTGCACTTATCTATTTTCCACATGAAAACAAATACCGCTGCACGTTATGAAAATTAATGATAGATTTATCCTGGTCATACCAGGTATTTGCTGCAACACCAACTAATTACTGTATGGATTTAACGTTTAAACCATTTGAAGACTACATTCTGTTGGCTTGATAAATATACATTGTCTAAGCGTTATGGTCCAGTAAATCAGGGTGGTATAGCATTTCGAACTTTAAATTCTGAACTATGGAAACCGATTTTTCTAAAAATCACTTCGTATTTAATCACTGCCTTCCTATTTTACTCAAGAATTTGCGAATTCCGTTGTAATTTTCTGTAGAGTTTTTAGTCTCGATCGAAAGTTGTCACCATTTAGTAATAGCCTTTAACAAGATTCAGTAGAAATGTTATCTTAACGATTTATTTTCTTTCAATCATTTCAAAGCGAGTTTAACTAAGAATGGCTCACATAATGAAATGGCTCACATAATGAAATGGCTAACTAAAGTAATTCAATCTCATCTACGCAGGGGTACATAATGGCGATAATTTTTGTTTTGTACATTAGATTCAAAATAAAACATGGCATATATACCGAAGTGCTACTCAATGTAAAGTCCCTTGTAATGAAGAAAGACTGGATAATTAAAAAAAGTATCTAAGAAACAACTTGTATTTCCTAAACATTACAAGAATAAGCTTGTCTGATCATTGATTTGTTTTGAGAAATCCTCTCTATTTAGAGCCTCGACTTAAACATGATTCGAGGACATTGCGAAATGATGGTTGCCTTCTATGACGAAAGCAAAGACAGCAAATAGGACAACTTTTTGCAGAGAAGTAAGGAAGTGTTGGCATATTTAATGGTGGATAAAACGCTCCGAAAAAGGCTTTCTTGTATCAACATCGTTGCATGTACTAGAGATTCAAAGATAAAGTGCATCTCAAGGAACTGAACTTTAATTAGAAAAGCATGTAGAATGTGTCTTCAAAAGATAAGATCTTTTCATAACCAAAACAAATCCTGAAGGGTAACTTTTTGAAGTGTGAGAAATCAATGTTAAAGTGAAGATAGCGATCCTGATGTTAGCTCAACTACGAAGACGAGAAAGTATTTTTTGAATCTTTAAATGTAACCAAAACTTTTTTAATGATCAAGTCCTGGCTGGTAATCATTCGCCGACGTCGAGTGATACTGTGAAATATCCAACTGAGTAAGTTTTTCTCTGCGGATAAACACCTGTGTTTTTGGAGCTCAAAAACTGGTGACTCAGACACCCTATAAGCTCATCTGAAAACAATGCTGGCGTTATAAATATTTTGATCCTCCAAGGCAATTGTTCTCTTTCATGAAATTATCATCATTGAAGGGCAAAAGTAAAAGAACGCATCACTTTTTATAAGGATTTGATTTTTAAATCACATCTTTATGAGTAATTCTTGACTGATTAATGTGGCTAATGAGGCTCACACATACTGCCGATTTTATAAACTCTGACGAAAAGCCAGGGATACCTTAGTATGTAATTCCATTAACAATCAATCCACCTACCCTATTACTTTTTCAACCAAATCAATTGTATGAAATTCTATTTCGAATGATTCCTGTGACATCGAGTGGCATTCAACTGAATCGATTGCTAACTATTCTAGCTTTCCAAAATGACATCTACTTAGAACTATATAATGAAATCAGAGGCCAGCATTATTGCAACAGCTGAAATGAACCAATTGCAGCTTTCTTCAATTTCAACAGTTTTAGCAGCTCCCCAACTTATCTTTCTCACCCTCAAGCGTTTCAAATTGGTGCGCTTTTGGAAGAATGGAAAGTTTTCTAAACTGTTAATCATATAATTTTTAATTAAAGCTGCAATCAAACCGTCTTATGAGATACAACGATACCAAGCTTAGCAGACAAGGCGTAAAATACCTGAGAGTACATTCCTTAAAGCCCTAAAGGCATATCCCTGCTCTAATAATGGTGAATATGTTATCCTAAATTTTGACTATGTAAATTCCAGGATACATATTGCGGGCGGTGGTATTCTTTTAAATTTTGCTTTCTGAAGGCTCCTGTCTACTCTTGCATGAAACAAATTATAGAACTGAATAAATGAAGACGTGGAGTACTGAGTACGTCAGTCGTTGCTATGTACCATTATCATCCATAAATGAAAAGACACAATACTCCCTGGAATCAAATGTGTCATGGTCGGGAGAAATGGGAATGATAAAATACAACAAACGACCTTCAAATTTACTGCAGTCTTTTCTAGAGATAATTCTAAAAAAAAAGGCTGCAAAAGTCTGTCATTTTTTTAGGCGCGAAGCTTCTGACGTCCTCAATAAAAATACCTCTAGTAAGGAATGAAAATAGAAATAAAAATTTGTTGAAATATGTCAGAAGATACTGAAATCTGAAGAAAGGTCTTGGAATTGACATTATACCTCAAACGTTTATCAACCATTGCTTCATGGATCTAGGCTACCACCGAGTCTCTGAATCATATGAACCGTCAACTGAAAATGCTTATAAAACGGCAACTGGAGAGTTAAAACACTCATAACGCTAAATCGTACTCTGCTTGTACGACAATAATTTCTTTGAAGAGCAGTGTTTGTTCGAATTTCAATTTCTTTTCCCTGTCACAAATGTGCCGTCAGGTGTCTATCATCGTTTGATGAAAGAAAAAACAAAAAAAAAGAGGTGGTTCTAGATTTAGTCTATGTACAAAAAACATTATATATATGAGACCCTTCAGATAGTTGAGTCGAAAACATTTTTAGCACTCACTCTAACTTTGACCTTTGTTGATCAGGGGAAAGGTCACGTGTTAGATTGGTGATTTTACTTTCTCATTCATTCTTATTAGTCAAGTATTTCAAACACTAGGTGGGAAACAAATAGAGATGTCGAAAGAAGACGAACAAATTGAAGCGGTGTATAGAGTCATGTTCGCTCAACAGAGTCAGAAGGATTGTTCGCCTTTTTCTAATAATGATTGCAGCTCGATGAAGGAGAAGCTCGCAACAGGAAGTGTGTTTGACCAGGAAGTGAATGCCACAACAACTGACGATGACGGAATCCCATCCTCTTCACATCCCCTGGAGGCTAGAATTTTGCGGAAGATGGATTTGTTTTTGATTCCGCTGATGGCAATGTTATATTTTCTATCGAATTTGGATAAGTCGAATATTGGTAACGCTGCCATTGCAGGTTTGACCGAAGACCTTAATCTCGTGGGCACGGAGTACAATGTGGCTGTCACAGTTTTTTTTGGTACTTATATTCTTTTCGACCCGGTCGGTACAAACATGTTGAAAATAATGGGCCCACCTACAATGATGAGTTTGTGCTTGTTTTCATTCGGTGTGATTTCACTGTGCACCGCTTGGGTCAAGAATTACGGACAATTGATCCTTGTGCGATTATTACTTGGTGTTTTCGAAGGTATGATATATCCTTCGATCAATATGTACTTGTCTCTGTGTTACAGAAGAGATCAATATGCTAAAAGATTCGCATATGTGTTTGCTGCAGCCTGTCTCTCTTCATCATTTGGCGGTCTGATATCCTATGCATGTGCAAAAATTAATGGATCTTTGAAAGCATGGCAATACATTTACATTGTTGAAGGCGCAATTTCTATTGGATTTGTGCCTTTTTATATTTTTGGCTTGAGTAATGATTTGGAAAATTCATGGTTTTTCAATGAAGAAGAGAAAGAGTATATCATTCAAAGATTTAAATCCATGGATACCTCGAATCCTAATGAAAAATTTGAGTGGCATCAGGCGTGGCTTGCCGTCCGGGACATTAAAACATGGGTTAGTGCAGTTGCTCTGTTTGGCATTGATTTAACTACCTTCGGCTTGACCGTGTTTCTGCCTATCATCATCGAAACAATGGGGTTTACAAGTATCAGAGTTCAGCTTATGACTGTGCCTATTTATTTCCTGACAGCCATAGTGTTTTTCATTTGTGCAAGGTTGTCAGATCGTTGGAGGCTAAGAAGCCCCTTTATTATAGGTTCCTGTGTTACGACATGTGTGGGAATTGTGATTGTTTTAGCTTCTCAAGTCAATGGTGTGAGATATTTTGGTGTTTACATATTATGCATGGGAATATATGTTAACGCGGCAACGAATTGTTTGTGGCTAAGTGGAAATATTAGCAATTATTTCAAGCGGGCTACTGCGTTAGGAATAAACTTATTTTTTGGTTCAGGATCAGGTCTTGTTTCTGGACAAATTTTCCTCAATTCTGAAAAACCTCGCTTTATTAAAGGTTTATCCATCTGTTTAGCTTTTCAGATTCTTTCCATAATTATGACGATCATTCAATTCCTGCTTTATAGAAGAGAGAATAAAAAGAAGGAAAAGATAATCGATCATTACCTCGACCTCAATGAACCAATTCCATTCGATCCTCAATTAGGTGACGAGAATCCCCAGTTTAGATATATGTACTAGGATAAATTTCCGATAAGTCTAATTTTTCTATACACTAATTGGAGTTTAATGATAAAATACTGTCCTTCACAAATATCAAAAATTAATTAGTGGCTGCCATTTTTTGTTTCATGTTGGTTGAAAGAGCACTTCAACACCAGTTTCATTTTACGACTAATGCTCTTCTCCCTGTTCTTTGCTCTGCATAAATTCGGCTTTCTGGATTTCCGGCTGATTTGGTGCCTAATGTACCTACGGATGATTATACCACTCAAGCCATAAATTTGTTGTATATGACGTTTCTCTTACTCCATGGTGCATATTTTTGATCTTGGTAGTTTGGATGTTCATTTCGACACAATTATTTCTTCTTTATTACTAATTAATTACAAGTGATGAATCTCGCATAAGCGACCGAAATTCTATTTTTTGCGTTTCAATTTCTTATTTTACGCTTCTTAGTCCATAACTCTACTGTATATTGCCCGCAGCTCGAGTTATACTTTTACAAATAGAGCAACTGTTACTGATCGCTCAATTTTTTGAACGTGTGTATCTGAGAATAGTGTGTTCAGTTTCTAGTACTTTGATTTATTCCTGATTATGAGATTCGTATTGAAATCCCAGATTTTTACGTTTTTGATGTCTTGACTACTTGATAGCCCTAGTATCTTGAAGAAGTATCTGTTTGATGGAATTATAGTATGCTCTTCTTTATTTGAGATTGCGTGTGAGTCAATGCGTAACGTTTCTTTGAGCAAAATAAAGTGTGCCGAAACTTTCATCTAAGAGCAATAATTGATGAAAACTCATGATATTGTGAATGAATGCATGAGAATATTTACGACTGATAATTCACTTAAAAGGAGGACAATAAAAGTATAGTCGCACGCGTGAACTTTCGACTCAAAATGAAACTCGCTGAGTATGAGGGCATTCAATACTAGGGTGCATGCTCTGAATTTGATATGTGATATCCATAGTCTCACACTATATGTGTAATTAAGTATTGGCCTAGTCATTAGAAAAGGACATTCAGGATACACCTAAGCGTTGCGCGCCAGTTTTGGAATGTGTTTCTTTTTCACTGCTTTCAAATGCTTCTTACATGAAAGTCGGCGTTGAGGCGAGAAAAGGTCAAGCGTTTAGAAAAATCTCCAGACTCATCAATACGACTGGACAACATGAATGCTGAAAATCAATGAGCAGTAAACTGACGCGAAGTTCTTTCGATTCGCGTATAGCGATTTTGTAGTGGCAAAAACTAAAAATACCTGACATTTTGTGTATGGTATGATCGAGCCGCGGTAAGGGATTTTTTTAAGATAAAATGTAGCCATAATAGCGTATTGCAATTTACTGTTACTGAAAATGGAGAAATCAGTACAGAATATTAGATGCCTCTTGTAAAAAGAAACTATAAAAAGTTGAGGGATTCCTCGTCTTGATAAAATCGCACTTGAAGGTTTTCATTAGGTTTTTTCAATTTCTATGGTTCAACGTATTACGAGTTTGGGTCTAAAATTCTAGGGACTTAGAGGCCTTGAAATACACCTTCCAGGGTTTAAGGAAATTTCTAGTTTATCTTAAATTCAAACTACGTTCCAAAAGGCATCATTCTATCAATCTAAAATGCATGTCGAAGGAAACCGATGTGAGTTCCTTTCTATACCTGAGAATAACTAGAATTAGTATCAATAAAATGCCAAAATACATCCAAATCGTCATTAACACAGAAGGATTTGGCGTAGAACCTCTTTTTCACGAGACTGCACTGGCGTAAATCACAAAATACAACCCCAGGTAGCAAAATCTTTGTTTCCTCTCCTTGTTGGAGTTCAAAAATGATATCGACTTTTTAGTTTTGTAACAGATCCCTCGATAGATTATTAATCTAGAACTTTTCCGCTTTTTGAGTATCCACAATGAGGCCGTATCCGATTAGTATCAAAAAACAAAGTATTTCGTTAAACATAAATCATGCTCTACAAATTCGTGAAGTTCTTTTTGGCATCTTTATATGATAATTTATGAAAGTCTTAAATTTAATATATGACTATCAACAAGGTTGCTGAGATCCGTTTTCGCTACTAAATTTGATTGGCCAAGCAACCTAAAAAACTTTCTCTTTAAAACTCTCTGTTTAACTGACAGTACCATTGATTTCTATTTCAGATAATTGTAATGCCCTAATCCCATTCTATGACACTATAAATCTTTCTTGAGATCCCCAGATAGAAACAACCAGATTAATTATTGAGCGGCAAAAAGTTACAGAGAGAATCATAAACTTCAGAAGATAAGAGTGCCCAACACAAGAAATTGAGCTTCAAATGTTTACCTGTAAGGGAAAGTAAACATTTAAAGATTACACATCCTTTTATCAGTCTATGATATTATTCATGATCATGTCTCCCTTATGGGCATGCATCGTTAATTTCTTTTCTTCTTTTTGTTTTCTGAGAGCATAATTTTCTCGTATTACCTTAATCCCTAAACGGGCAACTTTCGTCTAACCTTAATCTCAGGGTATCAGACTGTCTGTTTTCCGCTTTTTAGTAGTCACATTTTTTTTTCATTTTTGGATTTTTCAAGAAATGATAAATGCGCTCTCGTTCTAACATTGATTTGGAGACTATCTGTTTTTGAAAATAAATTCTAAATCTCCATGAGAAAATTTGACAATTTTTGTCAAAACTCTGCCAAAAGTGTGTCTTTCACAAACGCTTAGCTTTTGTTCGTATGACTGAATTTCTTAGCTTTCCAACTGTTTTCAATCATCTCTCACTCCTTTCAATATTTTCCATTTTTCTTTTTCATTCGTATCCTCTTTTCTTTCAATTGACAGAAAAACATCAATGAAGAAATCTACTTTCCGAAATCCTGACAAAAATTTCGGAAGTGTGAGCACACGAACGAAGAAAAAAAATGAGGTGTAAGCCTCACACTACTAGGTATCAACAAACACAGAGAGATCTAATCTAATCCATACTATATTATCACCATATATGTTACCCGAAAATTTAAACTTAAAACTTCTGAACAATAGCTAGCTCCTGCCAACTATAAATTAGAGGATGGTAGCTCCGCGGCAACGCCTGATCAGACAGCTGCAAAACCAAATCAACTGTTTATATCGTACTAATTTCAACTACTATTACGGTAATATTCATCAATAGGGTAAAATTTAACCTATCTCACTACGGTCTAAACCCAAATAATCTTCCCTGTCAGCGGGTTAACAGTCCAGCGCTTACTGAATTCTGCTTCGATATAATAGGAAGAGCTGAAATCGAAAAGTCAGAAAGAAATGTCGCCATGGATGCTTGACAACCACAGATTACTTATTCCTTTGGTAAGTGTTCTGACACCTCTAGCCTCAAATTCCGAGGGACCAAAGGATAGAAGCACTCTACTTTATCCATTGTCTATATATTCATTATATGAAAAAGGAAATGTTGAACCTTCAATTGTCTTGAGCGTTTCCGATAATGGCCAGATAACACTTCAAGAACCTATCGCCGGCTTATTTAAGATATATATTCTTTCTTTCGAGTAAATGGACACCTCGTATGCCATGGATTTCTCGAGCCATTTTTATTTTTAGAATAACTGGTATTTTTATTCAGTTTTATCTGCTAATAGCTCTGCTAAGGTGAAATGCAAACTCGATAGTACTGTATAATAAACAATTTCCCAACAGCTTTTTACCATAGAAGGCCCTTTCTCGGGGAGTTATTAGCGAAGATTAGAATCTAGGGACTATTGGTTTTAAGTTTAAGTTCCTCTTTTATTTCAGATATACAGTGCAATAAATACCTGGCCGCATAATGAAGAAGTGCTAGATAGTCTGAACGATTACATCAACAACAGTTTACGTACTTATCCGAGCCAGATCTGTGCAGTTGGATCAAAACATCATTGCAATATTACTAGAGCTTATCATGTAGAGTTATTCAATAGTGAATGCTCAAACATCGAATTACACTCTCATAATACATAACTTCTAACAGGTTCGGAGACAGAATTCAGACCTAATGATGGAGGAGTGCAATTTGTAGGTTTGGCATTTTATTTTTTCTCTGAACTTATTCTTGTCGAATACTTTTTAAGATCTTATACTAAATTGATTGCTTATCGACTTTGGGTTCTAATAAATAGCTAACAAATTGATTTATTACAGCTAAATCGAGAAACAATTCTAATCCTAAAATGTCAACAACCTTTTTATGATTTTCGTGATTAAAATCTCATGTACTACTTAAAAACTACAGATGACTTATTCTTTAAACGATTTGAGACTGATTTTTTCCATAGTGTGCACATTCTGCACTTCATCAATATGGCACGTTCAAGATTACCATCAGTGCAGATCAAAGCAAACGAATTTTTTTTCCAATTTATTCTGCTGAAGGGGCATGCAGAAAAAAATTTAAATCTTTGAATAGCAGACCCTGAAAATCGCTTCCTAAAATCTTTTCAAAACCAGCTGCTTTTCGCGAGTTCATCAGTCTCTTGACTCCAAATAAATTTCTCACTATAGCTTGTCTTAGTTTTATCATTCTTCGAGGAGGACATCGGAAATCCACATAGTGTCCACGCGGCTTTCGTATACTAAATATTTGGTAGTCATGAGATATAATCGGTCCCCGCTTTACGGTTAAAAAATATTTCATCACTATCGAATTGCACCCAATTGCCGAGACTGCTGCCAAGTCCACTACTGAGAATTTTTCTGTCCGAAGAGTAAATAGAGAAATATGGGCTGAATTATTTAATAGATGAGGAAAAGGTATCCACAAAAAACAAGATAGCCAATATTACCTAACTATTTTTCAATAATGGTGGATCTATCCATCTCCAGAAATGAATATTCTGATGATAAGAGCAGTACCTTCCAAGATGAGGTGGCTGGCATGGATCACGATGATGTTATCGTTAGTGGATTGAGCCGCATAGATGCTGTCAATGAGGTTCTGTCTAGTTACGGCTCATTTACAGCTTTTGGACTAGAGTTTAAGTGGCTGAAAATCTTGCTTTTATTGGCCTTGTTTTTACAGGGCTACTGTACTGGACTTGGTGGTCAGATTTCGCAATCAATCCAAATTTATGCTGCAAATGGTTTTGCCAAGCAGCCTCAAATTTCATCTATTAGTACCGTGGTTTCCATAGTGGCAGCTTCTCTTGCTGTTCCTTATGCACGCTTGTCGGATCGTTTCGGGCGTATAGAGTGTTGGATCCTTGCACTTGTCCTTTACACGGTTGGCGAGATTACTTGCGCCTCAACTCCAACTTTTGGTGGCCTTTTTGCGGGTGTGGTTATACAACAATTTGGTTATTCGGGGTTTCGTCTTCTTGCTACGGCACTAGCAGCTGATTTATCTGGACTAAGAGACCGTACATTTGCAATGAATATTTTCTTGATACCAGTGATCATCAATACTTGGGTCAGTGGAAACATCGTCAGTTCAGTGGCTGGTGATTCAACACCTTACAAATGGCGGTGGGGATACGGAATTTTTTGCATAATTGTGCCCTTTTCTACTTTTCTGTTGATTCTTCCCTATGCTTATGCGCAGTATCTAGCCGCGAGAGCGGGAAAGTTGCCGCCATTCAAGTTAAAGAAGAAAGATCAAGGGTGGATTCAAGCATTATGGAAACTTGCAGAACAGGTAAACCTAATTGGTATCATTTTATTCACCGCATTCCTAGTATTAGTGCTGTTACCTCTTACATTAGCAGGCGGTACTACGTCCAAATGGAAAGAAGGTTATATCATCGCCATGATTGTAGTTGGTGGTTGTCTGGGCCTCATATTTTTGGTGTGGGAATTAAGATTTGCCAAGAATCCATTCATACCACGAGCGTACTTGGGTGATCTTACAATTTACGTTGCGCTTCTCATGGAATTTATTTGGCGTCTAGGTTTACAAATTGAGTTAGAATATTTGATTACTGTTCTCATGGTTGCTTTTGGAGAGTCAAAATTGAGTGCACAACGTATAGCCCAATTGTACAACTTCTTGCAGTCCTGCACTAATGTTGTTGTAGGTATTACCTTACATTTCTATCCCCATCCTAAGCCCTTTGTAGTTGTTGGATCTTTTCTCGGGGTTTTAGGAATGGGTCTCCTGTACAAATATCGAGTGGCATATGATGGAATATCGGGTCTTATCGGTGCTGAAATTGTTATTGGTATAGCAGGTGGTATGGTACGATTCCCAATGTGGACGCTGGTGCACGCTTCGACAACTCACAGTGAGATGGCAACTGTTACTGGACTTCTTATGTCTGTATATCAGATTGGAGATGCTGTAGGTGCTTCAGTGGCAGGAGCAATCTGGACTCAACATTTGGCAAAGGAGCTAATTAAGCGACTTGGCGGACAGTTAGGTTTGGCCATTTACCAGGCTCCGCTAAACTACTTAAAGAAATATCCGATAGGCTCCGAAATTCGTGATCAGATTCTAGAATCATATTCGAAAGTTCAACGCTTGCTGATAATAGTGTCAATTTCGTTTGCTGCATTAAATGCTATTTTAAGTTTACTCTTGCGTGGATTTACAGTGGGAAAGAATCAGAGCTTCAGCCAAGAAAGAAGAGAGCAAGAGAAAGTTGAAATAAGAAAGCAATGGTGGCTTCGCCGAGCAATTGGTTATTGATGCAAAGAGAACGATCAAAAAACTGTGCTTTCATTAACCAATTAGCATTGATCAGCAAAGCACGTGCTCAAAGTAAAGCTTCAAAATTTTTATGTCCTATTATATAATTTTGGAGTTTCAAACCTAATTAAAAAGAGCTTGCCAATTGAAAAGCATTAAAAGCACCGAAAGTTCCCAAGTGTGGTAGTAATGCTGTAAATACTTTTCGAGCGTCCAACTCTAAGTTAAACTGTGAATGGTATGGTTCTAGGAGTGATAGGCCAAAAAATGGAAAGCTGTTTCCGCTTACTATAATATGAGGATACCAGTGATCTATCGATCGTTCCCCGGGTGATGAGAAATGAGCTATTTTGCAATACATTTAGAACACTGAATGTGAAGGCCTAATGCTCCCGCTACGTATGTAGCACTCTATCGTGGTTTGAAAACGCTCCGTGAAGAGATGTTTGGGTGAAATTGACACCGTCTGAAGGCCAACGGGAAGGGAGGTGAAGAAACCAACATGCTGGTCACATTCACCAGAGCTACTCGATCACTAGAATTCATATATGAAAAAGCTCTTATCAAAGTCTTTATTTAATATAAAATAATGTGAGCGTCTTGGTAGAGAATTTGGCAGTTTGAAAAAAAAGTTCATGGTAGCAAGATATTACATTGGTCTATCAAGCGTAAAGAAATCATGCCAACATGTAGGCTATTATGATGAGAATTCTACTTGATTCATTAAATCTTACGCCATTGCAAGAATGTAAAATCCACCTCGCAGTTTTGAGAGGAAGAAAAATCAGCTGGAATTTCAGATATTATTTTGCTTACAGCACGAATGAAATGCTCCCTTTCAAATCTTGCATCTTCATGTAGGGAATAGTTTTAATAAGTAACTAAAAGCAAGGTAATTAGATTTCCTTGTGTTTTGTTCAACAGGTGCTTTCAAATACGACAATTCTCACTTAACAACATCAGGCTAAGTACCGAATTTGAACGCCGAATGATGCCTTTGATAGAGGTTAGATTTTTATGATACGCCAAAATACGTCTTAAGAACATATTTGCTATATTCAATACTTGTAGCCATGTGCATCATTCCAAAAATGACAAAGTTTATCTTATACTTGTATAGAAAGCATGTGAGCAAAAAATATTTAATAGAAATGAGATGCAAAGAGTAAGGTCACTTGCCCTGCAAGTGGTGCAGTTGTTCCCCTCAGTTGGTTATTTGCTGAGATATTTCGATCAAATGTGGAATAGGGACTCAAAATAAGCCGAGAGCTCTTCAATACGAAGCGCTTAAGCTACCATCGTAAGACAAATTACCACAGTTCAATTCAGTTTTTAAACGTGTTATCTATCTAAATATATGAACTTCGTTATACTGCCAATTTAGAAGAACTGACTTCCTTTAGCACTTCATAATCTTCCATATGACTGGAAACATCAAGCTTTCCTAGCGGGTATTTGTGCTTTTTATGATCATAAAAAGTTCTTCATACCAATTTAGGAATCTAAAGCATCAATAGGCGCAATAATACCCGAATAAAATCAAGAAAAGACAGACCTGAAAGAAGCTATTTGATCTTTTGGAGATCATGTTTAAACTATTGTAAATTCCTATTTAATAAGACGTTTAATCAGCCTTCTGTTGAAATAAACGAACTTAGACGTTACTGTAATATAAACGCTCGATAAAGGATTTTTGATTTAGTGGCTTATCTGGAGAATCTGATACTTCCGGGGCTTTGCGGAGCTAAAATATATTCACTTGCATTATTCGGTAATTTCAGTGTCAAATTTCTAAAGATTGAATCTTTCTTAGAGACCCTGCTAGGTCTTCAATCAGATCTTCAATATTTTCGAGCCCTACTGAAATTCGAATCAAAGTCTGGTCAGCTAGGGGATCACTTAGTGCTCTCCACTCAATTAGGGATTCAGCACCGCCTAGAGAAGTTGCATGCTGAAATATGCGGACCATATGGACAAGTTGTTTGCATTGCTTTTCTCGCTTAAGTACAATCGAAAAAAGGGGTCCGTAACCATGAGGCAATTGCTTTCTCACAAAATCTTCTTTTTGTAAACTAGCGTGATGTACTTTGTCAAGAACTGAGTTAAAATCTGATTTGTGCTCATAAATGTATTTAACAAGTTGCTCGCAATTAAAAGATTGCTTCTTTACTCTGACTTCCAAAGTTCTAAGGGATCTTAACAACAAAAAGCTTTCTAAACTTGCAGGAATGGTACCCAGAGCGATACGCTCCTCACGCATTTCTTGCGCTGAAATTTCATTTTTTAAACATACAACACCACTAAGAAGATCCGAATGGCCTCCCAAGTATTTTGTGCCGGAATGCATAACTATGTCGGCTCCAAACTTCCATGGGTCCCGCAACGGTGGTGGTGCAAGTGTTGAATCAACTAACATCTGCCCACCTCTTTCATGTGTTATTTCTGAAAGATTGGACAGATCCACACACTCTCCGTACGGGTTAATAGGGTCCTCGATGTGTACCAGATCCCCAGCTTCACAAAAATTGTTTATGGACTCAAGCAGATGTATCTCTGCCCCACTCATTTTTGCGTAAAGATCCGCAGCTAACTTGCAGCCATGGTAGCAGTGCCCCATAAATATCCTTCTGGGTCTGTAGTGCGCTAAAATTGCAAAATATGCAGAAAGCCCTGAAGAATAGACAACAGTTGGCCCACCAAGTATCGATTTTAACACAGCCTCCAAGCGCTCTGCGTTGGGATGGCTTAGTCTTGAGTAAATGAGAGGCTTTTTGTCGTCAACTGAATTTGCCAGATCCACTGCCTTCACTAGATTTTCGTTATCGTACCGAAAAGTGGTCGACACATTAATAGGGGTAACAACATCGGGAACTCTATTCAAAAAGTCATCCCCGTGTATGCAGATAGTTGACAAGTTATGGGATATCCCGTCCTCTGGATTGATAGTTGTATTTGTCATGCTGTTTCAGCTACATAAGCAGATTGATATTGTAAGCTACCCCGGCGGTCGGCCTTTTTTAGGTGTTTTCCGCAGGATCTCTCGTTTGTCTCCTGATTTTGAAGCTGTGGGCCGAGTATGCACAGTCGCTATCGTAGTTGTTTTTCACAACCGATGGTTTTATATTTATCTACGAAGACACAGCATCAGCATACCTATGTGACAATTACATTGCTAAGGGAGGTGTAAATCCCTAAGTTTTTCAAACAAAATTCTTAGTACCACTGAGAGAAGCCACAGCGAGTATGAAAATGAATATTGACTAATTGTTGCACACCTTCAATCAATGCTCAGAAACCTTGCTTTACCTAGACGAAGATTTCGCCCTTAGCTTGACCCGGAGCGGTGGATTATTTATTTCCCTACCATGACACAACGAGAAGAAACGTCTTAAGGTAGCTTTTTTAAAGCCAGTACTTCAAAGATTAGTGATTCAATTGCAGGGGAAAAACAATTAAATCTTGCCATCGAAAACTCATTTCTGTGAGGCTGTGCATAAATCACCGGATGATTGCACAACTACCACATCATTTCGGCCGTATGTTTTTCGTCAAGTCACATGCTGATACTAGCGGTGTCACTGAATTCTGCATTTTTTCGTGCTCCAAGTGGATCAAATCCCGGCCCGGTGTAGTCGGACTTTTCGAGCACATCGAAGCAAGTTTGCAATCCTGGACATGTTAGGTTCAGGATATTTGGTGATCGCGATTTTTTAGGCCACAAACTCCAGGCGTGAAATACCTAGCTTGGGATTGATTTAGAGAAGGTGCGCAGAGTAAAATAAAGGAACTACGCACTTTACTGAATTAAGTTTCTAAAATTTGTTTCTTATGGGTTCCTAGTTGGAGAGGTTCTCTATAGCTAGTGATGCCGTAAAGCGCAGCTTGTATTAAAAAGACTTCACGGTCACAAGCCATTGACCACAAAATTGTATTGTGAGTAAAAGCGATCAAGTATTTGGTCTGTGAAGTGAATTCCTAAATAGTAATGCCAAAAAACTTCTAAAATAAGCTGGAGTACGCATTCTAGACTGGACAAAAGTGGTCGTTTACATTTACTAACCGCTGAAGATGACTATAGAAACTTTTTTTTATGAGGCCCCATATCGAGTACATTAAGTATTCAACAAAAGAAATTGAATCTAATCTTCATTTAGCAGCACAACAAAAAAGGAAATTAAAGGGAACAGTATTTTGAAGATTCCATTCAGATCACATGCCGCAAAAGGAGATACTTGAGGCTTCTCGTTAGATCGCAAGACGTCATAGAGGAATATGCAAGGCTTTCCTGCAAAAAGATAAGTCCTGTAAGTTTTGAAGCAAATACTTCCACCGAACTACGGAAAGTCAAGGCGGATATTCGCCAACAGCATTTTGTTTCAGGCTTTCTACAGACCAAGTAAATAGACTTATAATAGAAATAAGACACTTGTTCTATAATATTGAAAGATTTAATTTTGACCATTCAAAGATCCAACACCAAATATCACATCTTTGACCAGATAGAGGCAGGATAATAAACCATCTGAGATTTTTTGAATTGTTACTCATTTTATCCCTTTTCTAGATTGAACTGGACGCCATCAAAACCTCTCAAATAAGCCCATATGACCTGAACAACTTGATAGTAAGTACCGTTCTATAATAGGTATTCTTGAGGCGCACAATTGATTTGATTTAAATCCTTTAATTAGGAAATCTCGCTTCTTTTCAAGAACGAGAAGAAATGTTAGGCTTAAATACATATGCTATGAAAGATATGTTGTATAGAGGGGAAAGGAATGGTTTTTTTAGCTAAAGCGCGTATTTTGGCTCATTTTACAATTACGTATCTTTATTTATAAGCCTTTGCCCGCATGAAGTGACCCCTAAGTGAGTTTTCAACCCGCCTCATGTTTGTTCCTCCGAATAAATGTTTCATGCATTAGTTGAATACTTTGTTTCAAAATATGCAAGGTCCAGCTAATTGACGTCATATAATTCAATATACCATTTTAATATCTTTATTGAATTTTATAACTCTTTTGTTCAAGTTTATGCTAATTTGCATTACGACAAGGAGATCGACTGTTGAACATTTAAAGCTTTCGAGCGCTACAAATCCTTACCGGCTTATATGAAAAGACTTTGAAAACCCAAAATCGGCGTAGCAACAGCATTTCTTTTTCGATAGTAAAATTGATCAGTATTTCATTAAATACATGACTTTATCAATCTTACTAAAGTTTCTATGCCGATTCAGAGAGGTTAGCATCATATATCGCCTGATGAGGATGTACCAATTACGGAAAGCAATCAAGCAGATATTATTTAAATTCATATAAAAACTGCCAACAGTCCCAACAGTGATCTCTTGTCGGTTTCAGTGGCAATATCGACCCACGTACCTTGATGCAACATTAAATGATCAACCACGTGGCATTTTAAAGGGGTTTTTCTTTAAGAGTAACGCAGAATTTATTTGAAGGATGAGCATCTTGAATCCTTCTTTCATAGTAACTTCATTGAGCTTGAATAGTTTAGATCGATTAATCCACAATTTTGAATGCCTCAAAACATTAACAAGTTTGTACCTTCGGTCAATTATTTATATCTGCTACATTTTATGAATCCTTCTAAAAAAAAATGAATGACGCGTTAGGATGATTATCTGGTATCTGAAAATACAAAATAATAGGATGAATGAAATTGATATTGATTCAAGTCTGATCAAGGAATGTTCCGGGATTATATCAAGAACAAATCAGCTCGAAGTTAGCTGCGTAAATAAAGTAGTCTTGACTATTAAGGAGCGGGCTCCATTCATCAGAGGATACGATGCCCTCCCTCACGCTACAGGAATAAATTTGTTGCAAATTTCAGAAAATCAGATTCCTAGAGATTGTCTTTACAACAGAAAATAGTTGATTTCTATTAAGAACCATTGAAGTTTGACATAATACAAATCCAAAACATAAGAAATCTGTACTATTTAGGTATCTCAATTCCGATATGTCACATTTGAATTATAGAAAAAGGCACTTTCTGTAATTGGCGGTAGTGGGAATTCTGGTGTCAGTCTTCAGTTACACGTATACAAAAACACGAATAGGTTTCAACTCATCGTGTAAGACCGAAAGCAAATTAAATTCAAGAGGACCAAGACTTCACATTATGCTTGCCAGTTTAAGAACCCGAAGTCCTTGTAATTTAAATACATTTCTTTGAAAGCTTGCCCAGTCACCCAATTTTCAACCAGAGGAGCTAAAATTCTGATCGTCGAAATCGAATAGACTGGGTGGAGCTCATACCAAACGGAAGCCAAAAAATCTAGGGTAGTGTCTGACTTCGAGAAGCACTCGAGATTTCGAATGTCACTTTCCCTGGGCGACCATTCACTAGAACTTATTTAATCTTTAATGTTAACCTCCCCGGCTGGTGATCTACTGGTATCATCTGTTTTTTTAGTTTAAGCAAAATCATCGACTTTCCTACCAAGGATGGCTTCACTAGTACTCAATTGTCTATTATTGTACATCAGACTTTTGAATTGAATAAAATTTACATTAAGTGCCCAATCCAATATTTCCACACAGCTGTGTCTCTAGTTGGGTAGTTTCACTTTGACGTCGCTTACAGGAATATTCTTCGATAACATCATAGCTTCAAAACAGGCACGCCCCAGAATTGAAGAAAAACTCACTCGTTGTAGTAACCGCGTTCAAATCCAGGACCCATCGTCTGTACAATTTAACGATTTGGACAGCTTACTAACCACACCGCATATTAAAGACAAGTGGTAAAAGGGATTGTTCTTGGAATTTTTTATCAACGATGATACATAATTGATTACAGTGCTGAATAACGCTCTCATACTTTTGATGCTTTGAAATTGATTATCCTTTTTAATGACACTCGATAAGTGATCAGTGGAATAATGCGGTATTTTTTCCTAACACGTGCTTATCTGTTAGAAACAGTTAACTTTTTGATTCTTCTGTGATAACTTTGAATTTGTAACAGCAGAATCTCCATTAAAGAATGGGAAGTAAAGGTTCTAATAAATTCATACTGTATCAAAACTTTGATTTTTTTGTGAAGGAGCTTCATTTGTGGGAATAAGTGCGTAGAAAAGAGCTAACGCACAGTTTAAAATAACATCTGATCACACAAGACGAGGAGACTTTTAAGGATTTCTCCAGACAAAAATGGGCCTCCACCAACGACGAAATTATCGTTAAGTATCACCTATGGATTCTGCCAATCCTAAAGTGTACACTTGCAAAAGCTGAACCTCAGAAACAAATCCTGGATTAATGAAACAGTATAAGGAGGATTCAGGAATTCAGGAAATTGTGTTAGAAGAGCCTATAGGAGACGTAGCTTTCTCCCATGCGTATTATATATGCTCTTCTTAGATCATTTGGAAGTATACATGCGTGAGAATAATACACTAAAGCTATTAAGCGTGCTATGAGATCCCAAATATAATTATTTATTAGTTGCTCGGTTGAGAAGCTTAAGTTCGTGCGGTCCATCACGAGCGTACGCGACGTGTTTTCCTCTAATTTCTTAATTAATAGAATATTGTGCTCCTAATGTGCTCCGAGCTACCAAGAAATTGCTTTATGATAGTACTACAGGTCTAGCGCACTTCCAGTATTCATAACCCTCGATACATTCATCATGTCATTGAAAACCGGGGGAAAGAAACAAAACGTTAGGCAATAAAGGCCGCACTCTGAGTGACAAGACAAAAAGAGTGGTACTTATAAACTCCTGGAACGCCTCCGCTAGAAGACGAACATTACATCTTTCCTCTGAAAAGATTTTAAATATTATTGATTTTGTTCACATTTCCCATTTACATCTGGATGATTTCGAAAGATTTGAGTTTGAATTCAATGGCATGCAATTCAGAAAAACCAAGCAATAGTCAAAATTTGGAGCTTTTCTGTCTATCTTTCCATGACAGGGTTGATGATTTATGCGGAATTTGCTAAGGATCAACAGTTGCTGTGCTATGATTGAAAGCGTCTTTAAATATGAAAGCTCTCTCATAATGTAACATGCTTATAAATCAGTGAACTCAGTGAGCTGCCTAATTCTTAGCATTGTTATATCGTATATCAAGTTTAAGATCCAACCTTAAGATGTTAGAGAATATAATTAATAGCCCTGCAAGCTATCCTAAACGATTTGCCTTAACGTTTGCCGTAATTATGCATTTTTATTGCAAACTGCGAATCGAAGCACTGTTAGGCAAACTTATTTAAAATGTTGCTTTCTTTTCGCTCAATAAATTTCGTGGAATGTAACCCAAAAAACTATAGAGTATGCTGATTTGACCGCAATTGAATTGCGTAAATACTTAAGGACAACTTTTGTCACACTGAACTTCAAGCCAATGTCACTTCAGATAACGGTGATTCAACACATCGGTTAGAAAAATTACAGAAAAAACTGGACAGTGCTCCACACTGAAGTATAAATTCTTTTAATGACCAGTTCGACTTATTGAGAGTATATATACCAATACCCGTGAGGACTTATAAAACACTTCTTTGCATTCATCTGATACACCTTAAAATTAACCAAGGTCGATATAGATAAGGGTTACTACGTAAATTATTTGGTGTTTTGCCAGGATGATTAAATTCTTGTCAAATTGTGAAATATCAGCATATGGCACAGTAAGTCATTTGTGCAGGAGCATGCGGCCAACCATCTGCATTGATAATAATAGGATACACCTTTGAAACAGAACTGAAGGCGGCAATACACCGAAATCTTCAAACAGCTAAAAAACATTCTAAGAGGCACACCATTTTAAAGAAAGCACTCCTGCATCATTAGCAATGTATTTTCTTTTCCAGTGCAAGCAAGTAAAATGAGCATGGAATTATTGTATGTCAAGAGAATCACAAACAAGTTTCGAAAGGGAAAGATTTTATCCAAGATCTTATGGAATTATGAATATTATTGTACGAATATTCCATATTTAGTGAGAATAGTGCTTAAGAATTGAGCTCTGTACTGGTTACCCATGATGTAGGTTTCAATGTGAAGCAGAGCTATTAATAGACAAATTCTATACTCAGAATTCCTACTTTTGCTACTGTAGCCAGCCTTGGGAGCTTCTTGCACTCTTATTCTGACATAAGCCTCCTTGGTTTAGGTGTTTAAAACAATTGGCCTCACCGTCCTTTGAAAATGCAAAAGTGAACAGGCACGCTAAAATCATTCGCTCACTGACAGAAACATAGAAAAACGCATGGGGCTCATCTTGAAAACCCTCGCGAAAATATTCAGTAGAAAGATGCGCTCGCATCACATGCATGAAACATTTATTCTTGTATTTCCGATAACTGCGAAAGAACTAGGTTTACAGCCTTATGCAGGATGTACCCCAGTACATCCGCGAGCCCTCTATACCGATATGATCCCTTTTAACCCAGGTGACAAGATACGAATACGTAATTAATGGCTATTTTGGCACTGGATCTTCTCAACACAAAAATTTAAACAACGAGCACTGTTAAGATGGCGCTTTCCATTTGATGATTGCCCTTGTTTTCATTAATTATTCAGCTGTAGTTATAGGTTTCTATCTTTCTATGAACACAAAAAATGGCTCAAGAATAGATCACGTCTACAAAGTCTCGCAACACTTTACCACCCGTAGCAATTATGGCACGATAAATTTTTGCCGTCGCCTCGTTATTCGCAAAAATCTCGGCCATCGTTTAGCGAAAAGGGCTATCAGACGATTATTCTCCAAATAGAAAATATTTACGTAATACGCGGCCACTTTTGAAATTTTAGGTATGTTGAGTTTATTCTTGTCCATTTTATTGATCTTGGGAAAAAGTTGTGGCCGCACGCAATTATATTGGTGAAAACTGCATTCAAGGTATTGTGAAAACCAAGATCCGCAAATCTACTCATAATCAAGTGCCTTCCCAAATAGTTCGATATTTGCTGACGTACTTTATCTCCGAATGCGAGCCGCTTTTCATCTTAAATTTATTACCAGCGGGGAAACAAACTAAATCTCATTTTTATCAGATCTTCAATGTATACCAGGAGGCCATTTTTTTTCTTTTCGAATTTCACTTCTACTTTACAAAAAGTGAACGAATGATTCTCTTCACTTTGCATATCTTGATACAATATTACTTCATATTATAGAATTTAATAGAGGTGATAAGACAAAAAATAGGGTTAGAACTATACCCCATCGAGGCTACAATTCCGCAAAAAATCTCAATGATGGAATTTGATTCAGGAAGCACACTAAATAATATGGACATCTCAACCCCGCAAAGTGTTAAATCAGTCTTAAATATATGCGTTACCGATCATCCTACCAAAGAAGATCATCAACAAAAATTGATCAAATCTGAGAATCTTCCATATGCGCCGCTTAAGTTTTTGAATTCCTCTGCAGCTTTAAAGCAAAGCTTATTCGATGAAGTAAATCAGGAGGAATATTTTTACGATTTCTCAGTGTCACAGCAGACTCTATTAGGTAACTTTGAATATCAAAGTTATATCTTAATCCCAATTCAGTCTGATGTGGCATCTTGGATGCAACTAAATTCATACGATGTGTTTCCGGCAATATTCGAACAGGGCAGCAATGAATACATCTTGACAGCATATCTCTACTCGCAATAAAGTGCAAGAGATAGAATTATAATAAAGATGTTCTATAAGGGTGAACTTTGTTGATATTGCTCTTTTTATAAAAGGCCGAACTTTCAACAAACAAAATGGCATTTAACTAATTATGGTCTTAATATCGGTACAACTAGAAGCGCAGTAAATCGTTTAACATGTTGAAATGAAATTAAAAATCTTTCTTGGATGATAAAGGAAGCTTGATCTAGTACTAATATGATTAGTGACCAGAATAGAAGAGTTAACTCATCGAAGAATAAATATCACTTTTAGAGCTACCATTTCCATCATTTTCATATCTAAAGTAGCGAACTAAAAATTTTCTCACTTCTGCCTTTCTTTGAAAAGGACAAAAAGATTATAGGCAATATGGTTGGAGATTCCTGAGATTAGCAGATCGAGGTTAATTGGGTTTTTGTGTTCTGCAATCACATATTTTGATAAGCTGAGCTTACAATAGTATATATAGATATGGTCAAGTAATCCAAGTTTATTCATTGGAATATCTGATAAAGATATTTCGTTACAGCTTGACGTTTAACACTTATGGCTCTATACCTGCCATTACACCACTTTTTCACCTGCGAAATCTTTTAATAGTGTTTCTTAGAGCGCTTTCCGACTTTAGTCATTAGTAGCGATTTCAAGTAGGGAGTTTTGATGCACCATAATAGGTGAAAAGGCCTGTTACTAAAGCAAAATAAACCATGGGAAATGCCTGAAAAACTAACTTCAAGGGAAATATCTAAAACTTTAATAACCTCTAATCGAGTTCGGAACACTATCGATCGCAACTAAACTCAAACATCCAAATGAAATTGAGAAGATACAAAGCTTATTCAAAACTGCCAATGGTGACTTGTGAGCACATTAAGCATGAAAGAGAAGATTATTATAGCTGACTTTTAACCTTTAAAACACTTGTCATAGTGCCTCAATCGAAGAAAATTATACTAAAATTTGAAAATTTAATCCAGTAACCACTTTTTTACAGCATTTTCATTCAATATCATGTTATATTGCGCTGTTCAAACTCATTCATGAGGTTTCAAGAACATCCAAAATAGCTGCTATGAAAATATCAAATAGCACTGAATTATTTCTATCTCATCACTTGGCCGCTTAGGCAAAATCCGTAGAGATGTGGCCTAAATTAAATTGATTCACAAATAAGCACTTATCTAAATTTCAAATAAGATACGTAGCCGCATCAGTGCTTCTCACTCGAACATTAAAGCCATAAGCTGAATTCCCAACTTATAGATCCATTTCACTTGATGTAGATAACTATGGGTACTAGCTTTCCACATGATATTTAGGCCAGGCTTTCTCTTTGGCTAACACAGTATTAGTTTGGTTATTGTTTACTGTTGGATAAGATTTTAAACTTTCAGACCTAACAGACCTGCATTTTTCTGACAATAGAAACTCATTTGGGAAACACATCATTACGAGTAATCCAATCAGATAAGCGCTATTAAAATGTTATATATATTTTCTATGCATGAAGTTATACACAAAATCATCCAAAAATACTCGAAAAATCGTCAAAAGTAATTTGTGAATTGATAGCGACCCTTAAAGTTTCCTTCGCCTTCACGAATTAATTGGCTTGAGCCCATTATGGTTTACGAGTAGATGAAAGAAATTTTATTCCAGTAGCCCATTACTCTCGTTTTACAATTCTAAACAAAGCAAAAATTCTATCAGTCAACATACGGTTTCAAATTTTTGATGGCTTCTTGTATTTTCTGTTATAGGAACTCTGATTCCGCTAGTACCTCTGTTAACAACCCTCAACATACTAGAGACTCAATATGCTACAAGCTAGAAAACCAAACAAAATCACCACACGCTTCTAGAAAATGTGGAGTCCAATCGATTTCAAGATACCAATATAGATATGTTAAGTTTTATTTCGACCCTGCTATGCGGTGCGAGTTTTTTTCAACATCAATCGTGCGAGGACACACTAATACTGGTCATGCCGGTGTTAGGGTGTAAGGGTGTTTTGAGTAACAACTCGCATTGTTGAGTTGTGGTTTTAGGCAAGTATTAAACTTTTTATATACCTAAAAGATAGCAATATATTTCCTGCCGAACAGAACACGCAGCACAAATCTAGCATAGCTGTGATCTCTCAAACCCACAATCATCTCAATTGTTGTAAATTATGAATGCAAATGGTACAGCGCGAAATACCATGAGAACGGAAAATGATATCATGGATATCATGGTACAAATGTACGCCATCAATGACCTTCAAATTCAACTATCACCAATGGATCTATAAATGATCTGTCATTGGTTTCTATGTTTCTCGAATTTCGTCCCCACTATAATCATCATAAAAAGTTCTGATTTTATTAAGCCCAACAATCACTTTCAGTGCTTTTCCAACCAGAATAAGTTGTATACCCTAACACCACCTTAAGATCGTTGAAATCAGGTCGTTATTATAAGTGATGTAAGTTTTATAATATCGAAGAATAAAACGACATTTTTCGCACTGACTGCGATGATCTTCTTAGGTAATCAATAATTTCCAAGGAGTGCCATTTCCGCAAATAAAACTTGTCATTTCCCCGTTATCTGTACATTTACAAATCTTGGGAGCATTACAAGAATTTAAAAGTATATTTCTCTTAAATTGGTATTTTCGAATAACATAACTAATAATCTAGTTTAGTGGCTTGTCGAAATGATTTCTTCATAAGCACAATGTAAAAAAATCTGTTTTGAATTACCGATGGTAATTACTTTATTAGCCTGAGCGAATAACATTTAAAGGATAAATAATGACAATTTACATTAATTAAACGTCTTAAGAATGTTTTTAAGCAAGCAGTTATTGTAATATTTTTTAATATACTGTTTTAAAATATAAAAATAATTTGTTGCTTAGTTCCTTGTAACAAAATTCCAATTAGAACCATACTAACGCTTAATTCTAGCTTTTTGAAATAAGCAAAGCGACCTTAATTTAAGTTTGAAATCAATTAATTGTTCATCATGCTGTAGATCTTTAACTTGATAAAGATGTACAGTAAAATCAAGTTGGAACAAGTAGAAACTATTGAGCTGCACCCTGATAGAAGTTAGCACAGAAAACAAAGCCTTCACAAGTTGCAAAATTTCCTATTTACTATTTCTAGTGTTCACGAAATGCTTATGGATAGCGACATCATTATATTTGTATTTAGCACTATTGAGAAGAGATTCGCGAAACCAATAAAGTGATCCCTTGCCTTTTAATAGCGAGTTTGATGGTGCCATTAACTTACATTTTCTCGAGAGACTTTGAGGACTCTTAGAGGGTTAATATTTCTAAGTTAGATTATCTTTCATCGGTGACTAATATTCAAATAAAAAAACTAAATATAATAATGACCGCTTGCAAATTACATTCGTGTTATTCAAATCAAACTCAGAACTAACAGCAAAGTTGGAGACAGTATGCCAGAGCCATGTCGATTGATAATAACCGCTAATATGGGAAGAAGTTCAAAATAGTGATTGTTTTCTCAGCTAAAAACTATTCATGATGGCCAAAATTGATTTTGTTGGGCTCGATTATTCAACTCCAAAAATAGCAACATTACAGTTCTTACTGACCCAGTTGCTAGACACCAGTTATTGATTTCTCTTAGACATCAAATAACATATGAATATATGGTGCCTGAAACTACTTGCAAGCACTGTACGTATCATTCTGTCAAACGTCATATGCTAATATTCTGTTCCAAAAACCCCGAGAAAGTACTCTTCTACGAATAACAGATGCGAAAGCATTTTTTTTTACGCTGCCATTTTGTACTAAGGAGATGACAAAGAGCAATAAAAAAACCGAATGGCGCATAAAACATTATACATCGTTCAATACATAAACGAGAATCAAGAAACACATGACATTTAATTGAAGTCATTGCATTATTAGGGCAAAATTTGAAAGCGTACTATTCTTTAAACAGAGTCTAATCTATAAGATCTTCTGCTTAAAATTGCTTTAGCCAAAATCATGTTTTATGGTGTTACTGAATGGCAAGGAATTATTAACATAGCTGTTTTTTAATATCTTTTAGGCACGGATGTGCATAAAAACAGTCACCTTCAAATTTTTTGTCCCTATATAGGCAATATATGTTGCACTGTGCCTAATCATTTTCTAAAAAAAGCAATTATTATTTTTCTTGGGCGCTCTATTGGGGAAGCGCTTTTCCGCAATAATTCTGTTTTACTTTTTGACCATTGTGCGATAGATGAAAATTTTCCTACTGGGTCCCAAATGCGAAGTTTTGTAATCCTGTGCTTTTAAGTTACATAGAGGGAATTGGAGCTCATGATAGTACAATAGCTTTGGAACTGTGCACGGAGCATTGAGACGATACGCGTTTCTCACGCTACCAAGGGCCGGACGGTTGCATTTGAAAAATTTGACATTTACTTGAGACGGAAGAGCCCGAAGTTGTTTAACTGCGAACTTATCTGTCAGTTATTGCGCCAGTTATGTGAGCAAGACAGTGAATATGACCTCTACGAGTCAATGGTACGGGAGCATATGTTTGGTTGAACGTCCAAAAAAGCCTTAAAACTATTCAGTATAACAACCGCTACGTACCTCCAAAGCAGCGGGTCTAGGGATTGGTTAGAACGATTTGGGTTTGGACGGATGACGAAGTTGAAGAAAAGAAGCAGAAAGTTGGACGGAATAAATTCTTATATTGTCATTGGATATACTGAAAACGTAAACAGAGCCGTAAAAGATCTGTATAGGGACGATTTGCAATTTTTTAAAGGGCAGTTTTCCGTGTGTATAGAGGTGTCCCTGTCAGACGGATTCTCATTAAGGGCATAATAAAATATTATAAATAGACAAAAAAGTCTAAAAGATTTATATAAAAACAATTATGTTAAATTTATTAAATAATGTTATTTTTAATGATGTTCCTATTAATTACTTGCTGACCCATTATACAAAAGGTACGTTATTAATATAATATATATATTTATATAAAACAAAAACAATCTATATATAATAACTCGACCCCCACCGTGTACTCGCTTGCCATAATTGCCCCATAGACTTCTCTAAAAAGTTAGGTAAAGCAATAGAGATGATACAATTTCTTTTGAATACATTCTCACCGCTTTGGATAGAGGGATTGACCATTCTCTCTCTTCTGCTTCCTCCGTTTCTCCGTCAACATTTGCATCTTCAGTCTTACATTATTAGCGTACTTGTGATTATCAGATCCGGCTTATGTTCTGTATTACACAGTTTAAAGTACTCTTTTTCTTTGTACTCTTTCCCATTGAGTTTCCAGTATTATCGGGCACTTCTACTCATTGTATTATTCAGAACAAAATAGATCATTTTCCACAAGTTTCAATGATTTAATGAGTTGTTAATATTGATAATTCTGGATTACCTGTGATAGTTAAATCGCAGTTTCTATGTTTTTCTTAACAGACACATGCTTTGTATCTTGGATATAATTTGGGATGAGAATTACACGTTAAAGAAGCAATACTAACCTAAAATAACTATACAGCTCCTATTTCATGATTACTCAGCTCACGCGCTAAAATGGACTTTTTTGTCACCTTTTTTACTCAACGCCAAAAAACAAAACTGATTAGTAAATAATTGAAGGCTATTTTGCTCTAAGTATGTGATGATAATTTTTTTGTTATTTGCGTTCTTTTCATGTTCCTTATCCACTATCGGCATTATCCTATGCACGTGCCATATTTTGTAATAGTATCATTTGAAGTTTTATTTACATTCACAAGGGTTAGTGAAAGTGCTAAATGCCGAACAACAATGGTTCTTGGCTTGTTTTGAATACTGCGCGACACAAATCACGACCAGACTCTGATTGTCTCTGGATTGAAATAAGAGAACATAGTAGCCTAAAGCGATGTTATCTCTAATCACTGAATTTTTTGGGCAGGTTATTTGACTCTGGACGTCATCAGTTCGAATTGAACGTTTCAAATACAGTGCAGCAAACAGATTGGCTTGTAATTAAGAACCAACTAAACGAAGAAGATCTACCTTAAAATGAAGAAAGTCAAAATAGAATGAGAAGAGTTGTACTCGAAAAAGTAAACTTTCGAGACCATGCCTAAAGAGATGCTAGAAGAGTAGCCGTTTGATAAGACATCAGATTCAGGTAACCAAGGAAGACTTCCAGGATATAGTAAAATTTTACATTTGCGTCGGTTACTTATATACGTTACGATAGTTAGTTCCATGTTCCAATAGTTCTTCAATCGATAAGTGCGGACGAACGACATTGAGACTCAACTCGATAGCAATTCTCAGCTTGGGCCAAATGTCGCCTAAAATAGAGAGATTGCTCTGGTTCGGATCCACTTATTGTTGAACCAATCATAGATGCTTGTAAAACCCAATATTTCTGAGTCAATGATAGCAAATAGGATAAAATATGTACGCCACTAAGCCATACCTCGTACCTCACATACTACTACCAAGGTAGTGGCCACAATTGTCGCAACACCCTTCAAATTGCCATTAATGACTTTTAGGGTTTTTCAATAGATCTAAATTCTCCTCCAGTCTTGATTTGCAAGGTTATAATCCTCCAAGAGAGTTAAATCGGGGGTTATCAAAAAATAGAATCAAATCTTCACCTTTCCCCGAAGAGCTGATATTTTATTACACGCAGCTCTTTGAAGACTTTCCACATGATTTTCGTTCGAAAACTTACCCAACCTGAAAAAGTTTTAACCTTACGTAAGAATAATATATCGAACTTTGCGGACGAGTGACTTTTTTTGTGCCTGCGGCTTTTTTCATTCTAATTTTTTCTTACTTCCAAACTTAGATTCTGTATCAAAGTGGTAAAGTCAATATCGTTGACAAAAAGATATCTGGGATATCTTGGTCTAGAAAAAATCTTACTCCAAAAATATGCGCTCCTTTTCTCAAATAATTGTACAGGCAAGCTTAGAAATGCATTTCGTTGTATTCTATTGCCTAGTGAATATTGAGAAAGCATGTCTTTTGTTTTCGGAAATATCGATTGATTAATGGTGTGGTGCGTTTAAGTTGTTGCTTTTCGAATAAAGTTTATCGACTTCGGTATCTCTAGGAAGGAATTCTCAACCCCAACTTCCGAGACAGTTTATTATGGATATTGACATCTAAAAATAAATGGAACCATCTATACTTATTCGGAAAGAAAGGACTACAGAAGCTCGAAAAGTCTTATGTCTCAAATAGTATTTAATCTCGTACTACAAGAACACTTGGAGTGCTAAACCATAATTTTGGCTCATCATCTGTGTACACGTTTAAAAAAGATTTTTACCGAGTAACATTTACGATGAAAGCAACTAGGTTAAATTTACTGCTGCTAATTAGCAGCTGCCTAACCGTGTTCACAAATGCTTTGAAAGTAACGAGTAAAACAGTTGTCAACAAAGGGGACACCTTGTATACAGACGCAGTAACAATCGATGAAAATGCATATCTTGCAATAATCACCGGCTACACACACAACTTCTACTCTGATTTAACTGTCAATGGTGCCCTTTATATTGGCGACTATAATAAACGGCATTCCGGTATTACAGTGGATGTTATTGGGACGAAAAACGTTGTAACAAACAATGGTATAATAGTGGTTGATAATAGAAATGCAACATCCGCCCCAACTTATGACTGGAGCGGGGCAGCTTTCTACAACTATGGTAATCTGTTTTTCAACGGCAGAGGAGATACTGGCGGCTCAACATATTGGATTAATCCATATTCGACATTTGTTAATGAAGGAATTATAATGTATTCACAAACAGTTTCAAGAAGTGGAGGTTCGATGCATCTGGGAAGGGACGATTCCACCATTACCAATGACGGCACTATCTGCTTGATTAATGCTCTCTATTTCCAAGGAAGTACTATAACTGGAAATAATGGTTGTATCAATATTGGACAAAACAGTAATATGTGGGTAACAAATACCAATACAAGAAAGCTCTCTGGCCAAACCATATACATGTCGTCCACCTCTTCGAGCCTCAGAATCGATGCATATCCACCTGGTTTTACTTTTAAAATTAGAGGTTTTCAAAATGGTAATGTGATAGGTTCCAGTACTGCAATATCAAGTTTCAGCTACGATGAAACCAGCGGTATTTTAACAATGAGTGTTGGATCATACAGGTATTCTTTAGATATTGGAACCGGTTATGACAGTTCTAAATTTTATACTGCTAATGCGAATTATGGCTATGGGGTAGGCACAGTATTTTCTGGTGGTCTATATTATAACGGAGCGGTATCCGATGAAATGCCTAATGAATGCAAAGCGTGCCCTGAAATTCCATGGTTTACATATGGCAATTCTATTTCATCTAGCAGTGTGTTCACCATTCCACCTCCTTACACCACGACCGAGACCACTGATGGTAGCACTTTCACCGAGATCTTTTCGTACAGCTCGACCAACAGTGATGGAAAGCCCGCTACTGCTACTACCGTCTACACTTTGAGCACATCCACTAGTGGATCGACTACCTCGAGCACCAGCGTGTTCACCATTCCACCTCCTTACACCACGACCGAGACCACTGATGGTAGCACCTTCACCGAGATCTTCTCCTACAGCTCTACCAACAGTGATGGAAAGCCCGCTACTGCTACTACCATCTACACTTTGAGTACATCCACTGAGTCATATTTTTGTTCTTCTCGAGTTTCGTCTTCTGCATTCTTCAGGAATACGACCACAGAAGAATCTGCTTCAACTTCGACCGAACCCACCACTGTATTCTTGACCACAACTTCTTCAAGTAACTACCCTGCAGCCTCTAATACCTTGGAATCCTCGGTGACTAATGCATCAAGGGATATGCCATATCGGACGGAAACCACAATCATGTCAATCAATACTAAGGATGGATATTCGACTGTTAGCAGTGTAGCCACGCCATCGAGCTCCAGAAGACCACTTGCAACATCTAACATACCCACTGGAAACGTTGGAGGGTCGACTGAATCTCGAGTTGAAGAGCATATGAGTAACACCTTGACTTCTTATTCTTCCCAAGTTGTTTCCTCCTCGACAACAAGTGCTAATGATAATGAAGCCTCCGCAATTCAAATAACATCTTTAAAGATCAGCACATCGAACAATGTACCCTCAATTAGCGGCTTTTACACAACAACTGATTCAACCTTAAATGGTGGCACATTGGTCTCTCGATTCACAGCTTCTCAAGAAACCAGTTCTTTAAGCGTTCTAACTGGTTCAACACATTCACTGGTTTCTATTCCCACGTATGAAGGCGTGGCTGACCGTGTGAATGTTGGCTTACTTCTGATATTTCCCCTGGTACTTCTATAATGCTAAGAAGTGGAACAGTCGGAGAGTCTACTGAAATCCAACTGTTGAGTAATCTGGACCTTTCAGATCGTCCAGTATTAAGAGGTTTTGAAATACGTAGAAACACATATACTTTTACAAATACGAACTAAGGGACACATCACTTCAAACGCGCTCGAAGAAGAAATCTTGGCTATATCTTCAAGCCGTTTAGTATGCTATTTGCGTATATCTGCGCGCGATGCTGCATATGCCTACAATCAATATCAAACTTTCCAGAAATAAGATGATACTGTGGAAACAGATAGAAAGAGGTAGAATAAATGTATTTATGGACTACTCTGGGTCAAATGTTCGAGATATGGGAATGTAACTTCAATCTCGCAGGAGTCGCTGTATGTCATTAATATTGAGGGCATAAACTAGTTAGAGACAAATAGAGATGTCTTACAGATCGAATCAAAGCTCGGGAAGATACTGTCGCAGTTCAGCACTACGTAAAGTTGAGTTCACAGAGATATAGCTAAAGCAGATATCACATGCATCTATTGAGAAATGGCGCATTAATCGTTAAGCACGGAGTGTGAACTCTGGCAGATTTTTTGCATAGCGATACACGGCGCTAATGGAGAAAGTGCGTTGTCACGATCTACGGTACGTCCGGTATCATAATAAACGAACACAAACCGTTGTTGTGCCAACGCGTAAATCTTTAATTACACTTCCATTTTTTGACAGCAAATCGCGTATCGCGTAAGCAGACGACAGAATATCTATGCAGCCACCATGCAAAGCATAATGACTCACCAAACAACCAGCATCGAATGATGTTTGAAAAGATATCAGAGCGATTCACAGTTGTTGATGGCTTCGTTGTGAAGAAAGAAAAGGATGGGAGCAGGAAAGTGGTGAACGTAACGCGTGGCCTCGCAAGACCGCCAAAAGAGGAACGCGCCAAAATAGCGGTTCACAGACTGCAAGATCTGTCGTTCTTTCCTGCCCAAAGTGATGAGCTTTTTCCATGCTCTTCTAAAATGCTTTTCGAAACCGCAGACACCGTACGGAAGCTGTTCTATAGATCTCCTAATGGATATAAGGCAGTGGTGAAGCGGCGTACTAAAAGCGCTGACATCAAAAAAGCACGCGAATTCGAGGTGATACCGATAAACTACCCCCACAAGAAGTTCAGATTTCTTTATCTAAACAGCGTGGATGACGCTTGCATCAGCGATCATCAAGACTCGCGGGCTGAAGCTGTTCTTTACAAAAAATAATTCAATGGTGTTCAAGATGCTTCATATCGAAGAGCTGCCTCTGCTAGACGAAGACTACGAAGTTCTCAAAGAGTATCAGTTCCAGAGACTAGCCTACGCAAAAGAATGCGAAGAAATGTTCCGGCATGCTTATGACCTTGCCATGAAAAATAACGTATCGCGTCTTTTGACGCCGAGTTTTGCGGACCGGGTCAACGGAGAGCCTCTTCTCAAGAAACTGCAATACCAAACCGTCAAAAAATATGGAAGAGATATGGGTGAAACATATTTTGTTCTGGTCAACCTAAATCGCATGCCACTGCGGCAATATGTACGGGGACTGAGTGTTAACAGTGACCTACTCAATGACTGCGTTGGGCAGTCGCATCGCATTCCCGAAAAGGTAGAGTATCTTCATGAGATGCACCACAAGATGCTTGCCGAGGATACCATGACAGACCTCGTGCACGTTTTGCTTCGGATGAAGCCACTGACATTGGAGCGCAATAGTGACAGTAGAGAATTGACGGTGGAAAATCTGTATCAAATTCGCATACACTTGCAGTCGTTCATGACGTGGATAAAATATAGTGAGTTTTCTCAGCAGCTCAACGGGTCTGAGGAGTCGTTTGAGGAGGGCGGATCGACGATATGGAGACATCTTCGAAGGCTGTTTCGAATCGTGGCAAAAGAAGCCGACAAAACACCGAGATACAGCATCGAATACTACGGAAGCGACAGCGTGCGCGTGGCGGGCAAGGAGTTTTCGCGAGGGTACATACGAAGCTTCTACTACGAGGTGAAACAGCAGTTCGACGAGCTGTGGGAAGAAATAGACAAGGTGTACTTGCTGGGAACAATCAAAACGGTTGGGGATATGCTGCTGGAGAGTAGATTTCTGAAAGTCGAGAACAAGGGCGAACCTTTCTTTTCAATAGAATCCCTTTTTCCTACCGGCGAGCGCATTTCGCTCTTTCCATCTCCACGAACAAGACCAACAGTCTTGCATATCACCACGGTTCTCGATGCAATTGATAAAATGACGGTTCTGCTCATATGGAGCCGGGCCTCCGTATCGGTACCCCGAACTCCAGACGCTGGCGTACGCCGGAAAACAGCGAAACATATTCATAGACATGGAGACCAGATGCGTGCAAATCCGAACCAACTACAACAAAAATGGAAAGTTTACCAATATCGTGAAACTGCTCGACAGGTGCACGTCCCGATACGTTATATACTACATCATGGTGCTGAGGCTTCTTCAGAGACGTCTATTAGGGGAGGATTACGCTGCATGCCATGCGCTCAATGGGGATGACAGCTACGATCACGACATTCAGTTTGTCGAGGGCTGCCAGGACCTGTCGGCCAAGGCGATCTCAAAAATGATGCTAAACCAGTTTATTTTTCTGGATACACAGGAAGGGCGGCTGATGGGGTACTGGCGATTCCAACAATTTTTTGAATTGCATCCCACAGAGACCGCTGCAGCAGAGCGTCTCAATCTGCGGGAAATGAGACACGGCCTAATAGCGCTGACTAGACGGTATGTGGATAATGAAAAGTCGATGGCCGAGATACTGGCCATGGCCGTGAGTGAAGCGGGAGCAGGACATTCGGTGCTCACTGGCGAGCAAGTGTATGCGTCGAATGCGTTTTCCTTTGAGAGTTTATGTGGACCGA